>SCDY01000147.1:0-127592 GCA_004143825.1 Drosophila micromelanica
GCAGAAATTGCTTCTGAACAGACTCAATTCTATCTTGGTGGATCTTATATTGCGGACACCAGATACATAAGCAGTATTCCAGGATTGGGCGCACAAGTGAGGTATATAAAAGTTTTGTAGTGAAGGGATCGTTGAATTCCTTCGACCAACATTTAATAAACCCAAGTACACCCTTAGCCTCGTTTATAATGGTGGAAATGTGCATGTTGAAGCTCAACTTTGAGTCAAAGAGAACTCCAAGGTCCCTTACTGTAACTATATGTTGCATTTGATATGATTAGACAACTAGGGATATTGTCCGGCCCAGGAGAATAGGAATTTTTTAATGAGTTAATAGCAGCAAGAAGAAAGGTATGGGAAATGATAGGCGCAAAGATAGAATTAGAGGAAACAAGGGGATAAGGATAATATATATTAGTAGGGGAGACAGAGGAATAAGTTGATAAAAGAGTCATTACTTGCTTTTTCTATCCCAAGAAAAAATGAGGAAGGCAAAGAAAAACACATTAAACACATTAACTTTGCTTTTGCAGCTTACCACAGCCATTGCATTGATCCTTGGCTAACTGAAAACCGACGTGTCTGCCCTATATGCAAGCGGAAGGTTTTTACGAAGGGCGAAGCACGTGCGAGTCGGAATCGACAGCCTTCTTTAGATAGCGTCACCGATACTGATGATGATACCACGCCGCTGTTGCAACAGCAGCCGCAAGCGGCAACTATCGATGCTGCGGCCAGTGGCAGTAACGGCGCGAGCATTAATTCTGCATCATCAGCAGCCGGCACCACAAGACATGGCACATTTCGACGTGTGGATACAACTCGGACTCCCACCGCAGCTCAGGAATATCAAAGCTCTGATGACGAAAATGGTGTGTGTTAACTATTTTAAATGCTGTCATAAAGTCATAAAATGAACGCCCAAAAAGTTCTTTATATTAATGAGCTCATTTGAAATAACTTTTTGTTTTTTTGTACCAATTGGTTTATAATTTACATATGCATTCTAATTTAGGTGAAATAGTTAAACATTTATCTATTTTAAACAGTATATAGAGCATGTATTTGCTTGTGTGTGAGGACATGTTATTTAATAACTTATATTTATTGCTAAATGATTTTCTTTTAAGCTATATAAGCAAATTTAAAGATCGCATCATTCTGGAAGTTCATAACTATCATAACTATATATTAAGACAGTTAATTAATATAATAATATTATCTTCTATGTTACAGCACTGTTGGATTCCGCTTCGACACAGGCTACTGCATCTGCATCTTTCCAACGACGCGTCAATCCATTCGATCGGGCACCAAATTTGCCCGCTCATTTGGCGGATCAGCTGAGCCAGCCACGGCGCTCACTATGGTCGCGCATTAACTTCAGGTATGTTAAGCGGATTATTATAAGCTTTCTTGCTCATCATTGTTTATATCTTCGTTTTCAGCTTCCCATTTCGCCGTGAACCCGAGAGCATTAGTGTAGCAGCGCCGCCATATATCGGTCATGTTGAGGCTGGCACAAGCGAGGTCGCTGTTCGCGGCATGGCAGCGACTGCCACAACTGCTGCCATGTCCACGCCTACATCGAACAACATTCTGAATCCGAATTTAAGCGGCTCCTTCAAGGATGATGACGACATGCCACCGCATCGTTCCATATACGAACCGATCGCAATCAGTACACCCGCTACAGAGCTGGGCAATTCTTCGGGTGCTGTCGTAGTTACTGACTCCGAGTTTCTTCAGACGCCCACACAGGGCGGCATAGGGGTAGCTGCGCTGCCGCATAGCAGCGCAGATCGCCAGTTTCTCATATGAAGTAGATACGAGTAGGAGAGTTTAGTTTTCTAAGCTACATAGTCCACACCAAGCAGGCAAAATAAACTTTTGTAGGAGTTGTAGATTAGATGAGTTGTAGCGGCAAAGCTGTGGCTGCCAGCTGCTTTGTTTTAAACAATTAACAAATGTTTACCCTTAATATACATATATGTAATTGTAATTGTAATTGTATTTGTAATCATCATCTTCAAGCCTCGTGGATCATGAATGATTATGGTTTGCACCGCAAAACACATTACATTCATACATATGCATATAGAAATTGTGATTTATTTTATATACCTTATACATTATTAACCTTATTGGCTTGCATAACTAGAGTCGAACAACACACAACACTAAAATAAAAGTGAAGAAAATACCATTTATCTTTGTATAAGATTCAAATTCTTTACCTGATTGGGATTACATATTAGATTTTTAGTTTTTAACCAACACAAGACCCCAATAAATAAATAGCTTGCAAAAAAAGGGTCAGACAAATAATAATAAAAATGTGTAATAATATTTGATAAACACTAGTTTTAATAAGCACGTGAAAAACTGTTTTCAAGCCTAAAATCCATTTATTATTTTTTGTTCGATGTTATTGCATATTATGCTCGATTTAACTAATTTTAAGTTGTGCTCTGTAATATAAAAAAAATCTTTAATCATAATTTTTTTTATTACATAGATCAAAATTTTCAACTGTGTTGAAAACTCGGTTTTCAAAATCCATACATTGAAATATAAGTGCTAGTTTGTGATTTTCTTCAAAAACAAAATATAATAAAAACAACAGAAACTGAGCAAACTGTTCACAACAATAAATATAAATATTGTAAAACGAAATCAATTAAACATAAAGACATAATAACTTGTGTGTTTCAACGTGTAATCTAAATTTAATTTACAATAAATTAAACGTAAATAATATAAATACAGAGTCTTCCTATATTATTAAAACACTTTAAACTTGCAACAATTAGCATGTTGAATCTCGTATAGCCCATAGCATTTATATTAATGAAAATAATTTGAAAATTAAAAAAAGCCTGAAATTAAAACTAAGAAGAAATTATGGAGTACAGTTTTGGGTTCGGCTAATTAGCTAGTGTGGTTCAGTTATTAGTTCAGTAGTTCAGTTTCCAGAAATTTAAATTTTTAAATATTTTGTGTAAGCAATTAAAACATACAGACCTACATATAGCATTGCTAACATGTAGGTATCTCTCATAATAAATACAAGTAAAGTCATAATCATCCTCTGCTTACAGTACAACATTCGACTAAGTTCCATAAATTTGTTTTTGGTAGACTACAGAAGCTAAAGCTATATTGATTTACATGTTTTTATACTGATAAATGTATACTGCTTACATGACATTATTGTCTACTGGGTAAAATAAAATTACTTGTTAAAAGTTATGCCACGTATTAGGGCTGTGAATCTTTTTTCTTGCGCGGCCTGAAAGTGTGCTTCATTTATCAGAGCAAGTACAAAAGCTGAATACTACGAAACCAACAAATGTTAAAAATAAATCAAATTATCTACTTAAGTTATAAAATTAAAATTTAGATTTATAACGGCAATTAAGTAAAATTAAAAACTCCAATTAGGGGTCTCTCACCAGCCAGCTGCCCAATAAAAATGCACGAAAGTCTTCATATAGCAGATATTTTAATATATTATTTATTTAATTTTTTTTCGTTTAATTGTAGTCAGAAGTAATTTTTTTTTACTATCGTCTGGAAATTACAACAGCTGTTGAATAACTAGTTCATTTGCACCTATTTTCGACATACGTATGTAACAACTCTCTTGTACTTGTATAATGTAGTTTTGTTTTTTATAGTTGAATTGTATAGGCCACAAAAAATATTGCTCCAAACTTGGCAGCGGGATATTAAAATCAATGTGTTAATTTAAAAAAAAGCACAAAAAATTCAAATATATGTTGGTTTTGTACAATTACAAACGTTTTTAATATGCTAGTATACGATAACTATAAATAGATTTCATATATTGTATTTTGATATACATAGTATTTCATAGTATTGAGTAATGCACAGAAATTTGACAGCATTGCAGGTTTTAGATAAAACCTCTAGAGAGCATTTATATCGAATTTCGCTAAATGTATATATATATATATTTATGCATATTTATATGTGTATGTGTGTAGATGTGTGCGATATCGCTTTCAGTTTTTGTTTGTACAACTTGTATGCATTTGATGTATGTATGTAATTATATACTACATGTGATGCGCTTTTTGTCTTGCAACTAATTCAACTTTAAATTATTACGGTTGTGTATTTAAAAGCTATATACAAAATATTCACTTTCCAGCTTAATACTAGCAACGTTAAGACTCTACTAATCGAACATGGAGTCGCCTCACTTCACCACAAGCGACTGCTTCAGATGACGCACCAGACCTGCGCCTATATCCTGAACATCCGGCCATTGGCGTATCACAAAGATTACAAAACAAATCGACAAAAATGTGGTCAGCACGCGTACCCTATAAATGCAAACAAATTTATTAATAAGCAAATTTAACATAAATATTTACATACAGTGTAGTAAAAAGAAAGCGATTGTTTTTATACTCGTTCACGATGTGAAAAAGGATATTTGGTGTGTTTGATAGGATTGTCAGGTTATTACCTTCATCGGATCAATTGGATTTCTTTTAACTGCACTGTCTAAATAGAGTGTGGCACTTACCTCGTTTTGAGAAAGGGCATAATGATGCCGGCAGCGGTGGCAACCAACAGCAGCACCACTTGCAGTATCGTTAATACCACATTGATGAGTTTCACAACCAGGGCGCGAGCGTTTGAGTTATCAATGCCCTCGACGGTGACATATTGTTGCTGCGACATATGCTCCATTTTCGATATCTGCGTTTTAAATTTTAATGTGTAAATATATATGTTTCAAGTTTAATAAATGTCTTTCGAAACCTACCCTTGTTTGACAATTCTCGAGCACTTCGTTGACGTCACGTAATCTTTCATCGCTTTGGTATTGTACTTTCTCTTCCATGTCAGCAATTGTTTGCTTTAGATTCTCGATTTCATTCTGCAACAAAGACACACAATTATGTACACAGCTATTAAGTATATATATATATATAAATATATATATCTCGATGTGGGCAGACTGCCAAGCTGCTCAACGAACCTGATGCAATTCCGTCAAGTCATTGATTTGCTCCTCTAATCCCTCAGCACGAAAGCGTTCGCTTTCGAGGGTGGCGGTCAAATTGTTGAACTCCTTTTGGCTTGTCTAAAATTTAATAAATGTCTTTAATTTAATAAATGCATAAAATTGAAATACAGCTCATTCAATATATAAAAGCTGAAACATACCTCCAGGCGTTCGATTCGCTCTTTCAGCTTCTCGTTCTCGGACTTGCGCTCGGCCAGTTCAGTTAGCAGGGACTTGAGCACAATGTGATACTGACTGGCGCCCGATTGACTCTTCCCAGATCTGCAGGGAGGAAACAGGCGTATTATAAACAGTTAAAATCGAATTTAGCTGTAACTATTATGAAACATGATGAATTTCTGAATTCGCAGGAGCGAGAGCGATATATAAAAGAGGTCAACAAAACATTGTCTGCCAAATTTGGTGGCTATAGCTTTAAAATTGTGGGAGTTAGTGGTTGCCGAGGTCCCAAGATATATGTATGATTTTAATACAAACATTATGCAAATTAAAGCAATTGTCAAAATAAATTTTTTTTCAATTTTTTATTTTTAAATATCAATCACATTTTTAGACGATTTTTAATGCAGGTCATCAGTAATTTTTCTATTAAATGTATTTTCATTTATTTTTAAAACCTATGGACTTTGTTAGACGCGAAATAGTATACACGAATTTATATTCCAAGTTTCAAGCCTTTAACTTTATACGTGCAGACGGACATTGCACAAAGTTAATATGTAATATATTATTATTTATATATTATTATTATTTATATATCTGGACATGTTCGGGCCCGCACTTACCCTGCTGGTATGCTCTCGCTGGTGACGCTGCTGCATTCGCTGCCGTTGTCGCTGTTGAATTTGCCGGTGCCACTGCCGGTGCCCGTATTGTTGTTGTTGTTGTTGCCACCGCCAGAGCCCGTTGAGGTGCCAGCGCCGAGCTGTTGCTGCTGCTGCAATCGCTCGGCGGCTGCCGTTAGGGCATCTGGATTTGCGCCCTGCATGCCCTGCAGCTCGGCGTCGCCGATCTGATTTATGTTATCCGCACTGCCGAATTTGTTCTTGATGAGATGCGCAAATTCGCGCGGCTTCGACATCACCGAGCCGGAGAAGCCCGTGATGCCGTCGCGTATGTTGCCGCCCACACTGCGCAGTCCCAGCCCGACGTCGCGGAGCACCTCGCGCGGTTGCCGGTGCTGGCTCTTTGTCTGATATTGATGATTCTGCAGATCCTTGGCCCGCTTGGTATAGTTGTCCAGTTTCTTCTGCAGCTGCGAAATGCTGTGTGCGCTTTTTTGATTCTTCTTCTCGAACACCGCCTGCAAATAGACAAACATTTTTAGCAACTATTTAACGTAAATTGAATTTGAATTGTTTTACCTTAATGCGCTGCAGTTGCTGTTTGTCCGCGCTAGCTGCAAGTTTTAGATACTCGTTCACATTATCTGAAATACAAATAATTAGCAAACGTTTTATAATCTCAGTTTTATTACAAAGTAAATTTGAAGTGAAAGAATTATGTAATTCTCTTTTTACAAGATTTTAAATATTTTATTAAACATTCTTTTATATGAATTTCTTTTTCTGAAATTAAAATTGTTTAATACATTTTATAGAAAACTTAATATTGGCTTATAAAAAATTTAAACAACTGCGTTTAACTGCTTTTTTTTTTAATTTCTGAATTTCAAAAAAACAATGGAGACTTCATTTAAAAAAAAGATGAACAGAATAATTTTAGTGAACTTTTTAATAAATATGTATGTATATATGTATATAAAAAGTGATACTTTTTACTCACCATCTCGGGCGGTTTGCTCCTGTCTGATCGACTCCTTGGTGCACTGAATCTTCGTGTTGAGGCGATCGATGGCCTGCACACTGGAGCTGCGCTCGTGGGTGCAACGATGGTGCAGCTTCTTGCTGCCATCAAATTCATCGGACACAATGGATAGATAGTAATCCTCGTTGCCCGATAAACGTGAGTCTTCCAGACCGCTGCCAGTGCCGGCGCTGCCACCGCCACCGCCGCCGCCGCCAACACTAAAGTCCATCATATCGCCTCCAATGCTGGGACCAACAATGCCGCTGTAGGCAAGGAGGCCGCCCTGATCGGAGCCATGGGTGCGTCGTTGGCGCTCACGACTGCGTCGCCGGTGCGTGGGGCTGTGGCTGCGAAAGCCGCGCACTGCCACGCCCCCGCTGCTGCCTAGGCTGCCGGTCACCGTGTTGCCGCCGCTATAGACAGCCGCCTGTGCAGCTGCCACTGTGCTGGACGAGGCGGACGAATTGCTGTTTGCTGTTGTCGCTGCGCCTGAGCCCGCTCCCCCTCCCGCTCCCGCTGCTGACGTCGTCGCTGCTGTCGATGTCGTCGTCGTCGTTGTGGTTGTTGGAGCTGCAGTCGCAGCCGTTGCAGGCGTGGCTGTTGTCGATGAGTCGCCGCTGCGCTCCCTGGACACTGTCGAATTGTGGCGCATGGAAAGTATGTAGGTACGTTTATGTAGTTTATGTAGTTTGCCTCGGGCTCAAGCTTCAATTGTCAAATGGATGTGGGCGAGGCGAAAAAACAGGTGCAGTTGCAGTCGCAGCAAGCGATAACAGCAAAAACAACGATAGCGCAATATACAAAAAGCAATGCTTAAAATGTGACAGCAACAACAAAAATAATGAAAGTTTTAATATGTTGTTTTTGTTGTTATTGTTGTTGTTGCGGCTGCGTGTGTGTGTGTGTATGTGTGTGAGGACATGAGAGCAAAAGAGACATACATAGACGGTGAGAAAGCAGCAGCAGCAAGTTTAAGCGATTTATTAGCGTTTAAAATCGCGTTTGTGTTGCTGTGGAAAGAAGAGCATAGAAAATGCCAGCAATGTGTGAATAATTGTTGTGTACTTTTGTATGTACAGTTATGTGAATAATAATGAAAACACCGCCAAGCCCAATTTTTTGTATGTACTTCTTAGTTTTTCAAATAGAAATCAATACATTCAAAAAACAAAAACAAAAAAAATATATAAATAAATATATTAATCCAAAATTTTTTATGTTAAAATTTAAATACATACAAAAAAATTAAATTATTTTTATATCAATTTAAACATTATGCAGTTTTGAAAAAAAAGAAAGAATTTTTATTATTTAAATAAAATTAAAAGAAATTATTAAACCAAAAATTAATACAATATTTCCTTTTATTTATTTAAATATAAATGTGATTTTATTTATTTAAATATAAATGTGATTTAAAAAAATAAAAAAATTAATGGCAATTTATTTTTACGCAAATTTAAACTTTTTACTAATCATTATTGTTTCACATAATTGTTCAAGTGTAGAAATGTATAACGTTTGTATGTGTATGAGTGTCTGGAATTGAAAGTGTGCTTAAAATAGTTATTTTCTTTTACACCTACGTTTTTATATATATATATAGTTATGTACGTATGTCTTTATATATATGTAATATATATTTATGACTGTTGTGCGGGTATTTGTTGCGGTCAACGTTTATAAAGCTGTTTGAAGACACAAAAGAAGAAAAGAAAGAAAAACGAAAACAAAAGGATAATCAACATACAAGTTATAGGCAATGCAACGAACGATAAGCAAAAAAAAAAAACAAAGGTCACATATAAATACATTTCAGCAACAATAACCAAAATACGCAAATACATTCACATTCACAAAAAAAAAACAAACGAGGCAAATAAAGCGCTCAAAAGCACACAACACATATTTGCACATGTGCGAGCTTTTAAGCCATTTGGCAACCAAATCTGTAAAGTATTACAAAACACGAAGGGGGTCAACATCAACAAATGCAAAGGAGCTTAAAGCGGTGTGTATATCATATGAAAAGAGATTTTGTATGGCATGGTTTAATTGCCCAAGGATAACAATGTTGATAACTTTTTAATGCACTGTGCAAAACATAGTTATGTATATTAAGTTAAAATGTACGAGAGAACGTTAAAGCCAATTTATAATTTTCTATAATATAATTCTACAATTTATGCTTTTGTGAAAATTTTAGGTTGATGAAAAAATAGACATAACATTTCTATCAATTTTTTTATACGAATATTTTTTAAATTTTTATACTAATAATTGTTAAATATGGTATATAAATTTATATAAGCCAAACTCTGAACTATAAGTAGAACATGGTATATCGAGTTCTTCCGTTTATTTTGTTGATGCTACTGTTCAAAGTATAAAATATTATTAAGTATTCTTTTTAAAGACATTTATTGCCCGCCCATTCATGGATACTGCAAATATTTACAAGCCAATACCAAAGTGCAAGAATAAAATTGTTTTTGTAAGAAATAATTGAATTAAGCTACGTTAATCTATTTAGGTTTATTGGTATTTGCACGACTGAAGAATCTCTCATCATAATTGACGACGACTGTCGATCCAAACAAGAGGAAGTGCTAAGTGAATAAGTCACTGAGATTGGGTATCGTTCCTAGCAACATGGAAGCCAACCGGTGCTGATAAGACTGCTGATGAGCTTGTTGCATAAATCTAATTATGGGCCAAGTGATTAAGCTGTTAGACTACAACACAAACTACAGGAGTGAGCACTAGGTGCTTGCTAGGGTCGTTATCAGTCGGGGGCGATTAAAATGTTTATGGTTATGGGGCATAATATAAATATAATTATAATTATATTTACTTTGCTCGCTGCTTCTGGTGGCTGAGGGCGAACGACTGGTTCGCAAATTGGAACTGGAACCGCGAGAGGAGCGCAGCGGTTGCAACGACTGCAGCGTTAAATGATCCCGGCACGTGCTCAAACCACTGTTGGTCACTGTTGGCAACGAATCCATTATTGCATATTGCTGACAACGATCTCGAGCAGTTGCCTCAATAGCTGCAAAGGCAAGAAAATGAAACAGAAATCAGCAAATAGCGATTATTGAAAATTGTCATTGAGACAGATTTCAGATTATTCAAACAGTGTAATACAAAACAAAAACAAACAAGTACAAGGCGAGTCCAAAGTCAAAAGGTGAATCAACTCGGGCCGCTGATAATCCCTATCTCAATCGCATTAATAAAAGCCAGAAGCACCCAGCTGCCAATTTGGCATTCCAAGGCATTTCGTAATATTTCATAGTGAAACAATTCAACGATTTTCACATTCTTTGCATTTTTGGGCAATTTCTATGGGATTGTCGGCAGATTGAAAGCACATGCCAAATGAATTACGAGGGCGGTTACAAAACTACTTTATGGTAAATTATATAAACTTTATGACTTGATTCAATTTCTTTTAATTTATAGCTGTACAAATGCGGCTGATTGCTGCAGCAAGATAACGCAGCATTCAATCATTATATTAAGATAGAAACCAATGGTTATTTATATTTCGACATAAATATTGTTACAAATATCATATAAATATATATAACAGCAAATTGAATATGAATTGATTATAAATTATTTGTTTAAAATAAATCTGTAAATGTATTAGGTCTACATATAGGCAATATCCATATCTCGTGGTTTAATATCTAATAGATACTCACGAAACCAACCTCGCCGCAGGTGGAAGCGAGAGAGAGAGAGAGATTTCTTGACTTGTGTACATAAAAAATACTATATAGTATTTGTATATACAGAAAGTGAGTAACGCGGCTCGATCAATAATTAGACAACTGGCTGTCGGTAATCGACGCTGGGCGTTTTGAGGGGTTTCGAATGCCAGTTGCCAGATATAAATACAATCTATAAATGCGACAGTGCTGTTGTACTTATGCACCTGATAAGGATGTTTTTTATGTTCGCGATAATGTGACTCCATTATATTTATTTATATAGCCGAAGCCTTATTTAGATCATGCCTCGAACACAATTCAAGTGCTATGCATCGCATGTCGATGCGAAGATGAGGAAACGACGACTGCGTTCCGATGATGGCACACAAAGATAGCAATTGTTTATAACTTACTATAAATATTTATATAGCAACTCTGTTGCTATTCGTGTGCCACATCTCCCCTACCATTCCTGCATTCACCATATACTTGTGTGGACATACGTATACACATGCTGCGGTTCCCAAACCTAAAAATATGTAGGCAATTGTGTGGGCCGATTGGGTGCTCCCTACTGCAAACACATAAAAGGGTGCTCAATTTTCATTTTAAATGAAGCTAGGGACCTACCTTTCAAAGAAATCCAATATACCTTGAGGCACCATTATTAATTCAGAATTCCTAGCAGCTGCTTTTTAAACATGTGGCCTAAACGCAAGTATATAACTTATAATGTAAACAAAATTTTAATGGACTTGCTCGGTTAAGGTTTTTACAAAAAAAATGCATTTTGTTGTATATACAAGTTATATTTTTTGAGTTTGGCAAAGAGTTTTCTATAGAAATTTGAATTTTTTAATGGTCCCATGGGTGTTTTATGTTATGGTGCTGATTGATGCTGATAATATTTTGCATATGTATATAGTTAGTATAGTAATTTATTTAGATTTTCTATAAAAGTAGATTTTTCTTCGATTCTTATTCAATAAAATTAGCACTTGTTACAAAAGTGTTTATTTTCTTTGCTATTTTTTTTAGAATATAGACCTGCCCTATCGTAGCTTCGATTAAAAGTTTAACAGTGTTTTCGCAAGTTTTCTTTTCCATGCAACGCTCTTTGAGTTTATCCACATTTCACTAGTTAAAGTTTCTCTATTTTTACTTTGGTTGCGCTTTCAACCCAAATGCGCATCTGCAGTTGACTGCGTCTAACCCCCTTTTTTATAAAGGTGACTCACCATTACCGCTATGTTTTGCCAGGGCTATAACAATTTTTGCGGTGCCCCTTTTCTTTGTATTTGGTGTACAATTTAATCATAGCATTTTGTAATAACTTTTTTCGATTTGCTATTTTATGTTGCTTTGCTGTTATTCACCTCTCGCCCCATTCGCTTTCTTCGTTGTTGTCTTGTTTAAACACCAACGACAACAACAGAAACAAAAAGAAAAGTAAATACAAAAGAGAAGTACACTGATCTTATAAAAAGAGTATGTTATAATGTGTGTGTATTAAATTGCGTTCAGGGTTATTGCACTCGGAGACATCGCACGCGCGTTGGGGCCACAGTCGGGGTCTTTAGACGTACACTATCTCCCAGGCCAGTTAGATTAGGTCGCCTGATTAGAAGACACTGCAAGCTAATTATTTAGTTAGTTTTGCGATCAGCGATCAGCTAAATAAGGTGCACAGAAACTTGATTCAGTTATGGAATGCTATGAAAAGCAAAATATTGTATTATAATAAAAAGAACAAAACCCCGGAAATATAAAAAACTTCTTATTTATCACAACAACAACAACAAGCCAAAGTTCAACCTCATTGCAGACATAGATGATAATTTACACAGAGTAAACAAATGCATTCAGACTCATAAAAATTAACAACATTGCAGTCAGCTGAACCCGACCCCTCAATACTCTATACATGGCAAAATTTCTATTCCTTACCTTCCATAGAGATCACAAATTTTAAATCCAATATACTCGTCCCACTTCGTGAACGAGTATAAATACAAAACCGTACAAACATGTATACTATATATAGAAAATATATATGTGCAAGTTGATTTGCATATACTATTAGATTCAATTATCCCCCGTCACAGCCAATTGCTAATGAGTGCCAGCATCTTAGGGCTAGACTTGTTGGGTTTTTATTTGTATGGATATATGTGAATAGCCACCCACAGAAAGCATTTGTCAAGGTCGCGATGTCTGGCGTCACTGCGACTGAGGCTGGTTTATAAATACAAAGAACCGCAGAGTTGATTATAAGTAATGCATAAAAGATCTATCATTAGAATGACACTGTGGTAATGCGCCATAGACGACGAGACGAGTCGATTATATCGTTCGAACTGTAACCCTAGAACCCTAGAGGTCGTTCAAAGAAAACTCAAGGATGCTATTTCAGTTCTGTGAAATATAAAACGCGCAAAATATGTCAAGTTTGTGTGATATTCTACAAACGTATTTTGTTCTTTGTGCTGCATAAATGCACTTGCTCGATTAAATATTCGAATTTTAATCGAACGTCGGTATGCATAAAATTAAAATTTTTTTAAGGTTCAGCTGTAAATATTTATGAATGTAAATATAATGTAAATGTTTTGTTTTCGTAAATTTAAAATTTTAGCAATTTCAGTTATTGCTGAATGCCGTGTAGAAAATGTTTATTAAAATTGTGAAGTGTGAGTTCTTGTTTGAAATCGAGTTTTTTTTTTCGAAATGTATACAGCGTATAAAATGAATTAGAAAGCAGCTAAATTACGTTTAATAACATTTATTAACATTTTTTTTTATGATTAAAGTTAATGTTAGTTTTCCTTTTTTGTAATTCGTTTTGCCATGTCATGATGTTGTACCAAGTTGATTACATTAAATACAAGTCATTAATTTGAATACTTTGCTTACGTAAAAAAGATAATCACAAATTGTGCATCTGTGTTGGCTACAAGACGCCAAAAGTTGCCTAGGTCAGTCCTAAAGCCAAACATTGAACTTGGCTGACACGTACTGGCCTGTCGTAAAGTGCGTGGCCAGCAGCTTTGGCCAAGAGTTTTCCATATATAACTTCGATGCTGTTTATGCAAAAACTGCAAAGTTTGCGCAACAAAACTTCAAGCTTTAACCTTAATTGTTATTGTTGTTATTATCTTTGTTACCACAACTTAAGGCAGTTACAAAATTTATGTTGTGTTTATCGTTGCTGCGAGTGTTTAAAATCGCAATAAAATGTCAAATGCGACACAAAAGCAACGAATAAACAACATTGGAACTTGAGGAGGGCTCAACGGGCGAGAGAGGCAAACAAAACTAAAGATAAGGCAATTTTATTATGACTCGTAGTTCTCAATATACCCCCTACCAAAAGTGTGAAAAGAGTATATTACTTAAAAGTTTTATATAACTAGTTTGTAAATTAATATTTCATGATTTTATTCCACACAAAACGTTTAGATTTAGTAAATAAAAAAACAAATAACTTAATTTAAACATTTATCGATTATAATTATCGCTTTAATCATAATACTTTTCTGGTATCTAAATGGTATATTAGACACGAATAGTATTTTAATATTTATTTTATGATTAAATACAATCATTTACTATTCAAAAGTACAAGAATTCTTAAATGAAATATTCACGGCTAAACTAAGTCTTGCGAATGAAATTCAATTTAATTCATTTCCTCAATATGTTTTGTTTTGTAACAAAATTAAATTGGCATGTCGTGGGCTTTCATTTTCTTTTTCCTTAAGTAATTGCACGGTGTTGAGAAGTGATTTATTGTAGAGTGGGGAGGTTTAGGGGTTATTGATGTTGGTAAAAAAGCTTGAGGCTGTCATAATTAACGAAACAACACGATGTCGATGTCAGCACCCTCGCAACTTGTATCTAAAAGATATGTTAACCTATATAGAGGTAAGACTTTTATTTTGATTAGAAAATATTTTTTGTTTGCATTGCGTTGATTTGTCTGCAATTGCTTTTTAATCACAAGCCGTGTTATCAATTGTGTGTCGCATGTTAGACTAATTAATGATATTTGAGATAGGTGAGTGGGTTTGAGGAACTTCAAAACCCTGATCATTTTATATCAATCATTTCTTCGCTGCACAGTGGCAAAAGCCTATTGAGATAGGTGGTCAAATATGACTGAACAAAGTTAGGGTGTTAAAAATTAACTTTCTTTAAATACCCTATGCCATATGTAAATACAAATTTTTCGTTTAAATGAATCAGATCAAAATAAAGTGATGCGTGATACGTGATACGTTTATAGTTTCTAAAACAAAGAAAATTAACAAATGATACTACAATGAATTTGCAGTTTTTAAACAAGTCGTTAGCGGTAACTCCTCAGCCATGACAGGTAAAAATGGTAATTTAAGCGTGAAATTCAAGAAAAGTTAGCGAACGGAAACATTTCAACAGATAAGATAAATGGCCGGCAGCATCATAAAATGTCTAATGACTTGGGACTCAGAAAAAGGGAGAGAGAAAGACCATAAAGCATTGCAGATATAATGTTCCAGTTTGTTGATAAGTTCGTTAAACAAAGATTAAATAGCGCAACATCTAAACTTTCTACAAAGTTGATTTCATTTAAATACAAGTATTATATCGGGTAATAACTAACTAATAATAAGGGTTATTTTCAATTATTGCGAATCCATGGTGAAAAATTATTTGATGTGTAAATACTTTCAGTTCCCACATATTTTTTTTTTGGTTTTTACAAATTTTTTTTATATATATTTCAACACCTGGCCATCGTCTGACCTAACCAATTTTTTTTTAGAAATTTCTTATCTGTTTAACTAAAGCACCTGCAACATAATCACACAGGTGGATTTGCTTCCCTCATGTATGCACACAGGAACGATAAATAAAAAAAAACTCAATCGATTGCCCGATTTTGAATCGAAATCTAAAGCTGATTACTAACACAATTCATTCTGATAACGAGTTTCAAAAAATCATCAATATTTGTGGTATGACGAATTTATTATTCTGACTTAAACGTGATATCGTGTTTCTGTTGTCGCCTCATTGTGATTCAGAAACCACAGGCCCCCATATTTGGTCACAGTTATATATTTGTTGTGCGCCATTTAAAAACGAAAACCAAACATTTCCTGTATATGTACATATATTTTGAATGCAGTAAACAAAGACCATCGACTTGTCAGCAATGCGAACCCCCCTTTACATTATCTATGAGCTTTTATTTGATGATTACTTTTGAGCGCATAAAAAATTACCGATGACATTTAACAGGAGCTTATCAGAAAACTATCTGCCAAACTTCGGACTCTTATCGTTGAAAAGTGCACAAAACTAATGTACTTCTTTCACATCTTTAACGAGTATAAAAAATATGTCTAAAATCCTTTTAAAAATCTAATAAATATTATTAAATAACTATAATTATGTGTAAAATGTCCAATTAATAGTAAATGATGGTAGTTTTGTATATTATATTAAAATAAATATTAAAAATAATATAATATTTATTACTTTATTACAAACTTAATTGAAAGAAATAGCTAGAAGCGAATCTCCCGGTTTACAGCATTGTTTTGTATCCCAAAACCGGATTAGCTGGGCAATTACCTCAATGACAGTTAGCCAATGCAGAGAGCTGTGCTCGCAACCGGTTCGCCCTGTGTTGGTCTATTAGCGCAATTGGTTTGTGCCACATTCTAAAAAGCGCCAGCTGCTGCCCTGTTGGATGATGCTGCAGTTTCTCAACTTTGTGTTGGCCATTGGCTTTTGGCCATTGGCCATTGAACGTAATAACTCGATGGCACGTTTTAGCTGTTTATGAGTGCCGATTCCGCTGGACGAACATTTGGCCGTATGGGCGTTTTGCTTGTCATCTGCTTGGCTATAAATCAGAGCCATAAGTTTGTGTAGGTACGTGCTCTCTTAAACCTTGACCTCAGGTATAAATATACATATATATTTTATTATATATATGCACAAAATACGTGTGGGCTTGTACGCTGTTGAATTGGCAACCATTCGTACAATCATAAAAAAAACACCTCCACAGAACGCAATTAAACTAACTGACGCTTTCCCACTCGTATGGTCAAGTTCTCAACCTCATTTTAGTCGAATGTAGACAACTGTGTGTGGGCTAGGCCCTTAATCAGATTATTTGTTTTTTATTTTATTTTTTATCATAACAAAGAAAACTTATCTCTGTCAAAGTCTTGGTGTCAAGAGTGCAAAAGTACTAAGCAAGAAAAAAAGAAAAGGGTAAATTTACTTTTAAAACCCGAGAAAGAAAATGTATCTTTGGCTTTGCAAAGATTATATTTCACACCTTTTAAACATATGTACAGACGCACAATTTATTTTTATGCTTAGCCACACAATCGGGTTTTCACAATCTCATTTTGTGCAGCTTTAGTTAGTTAGTTAGTTATAAATATATACAAAATTAAATACTTACTACTAATTTACTAATTTTGCCAACTGTTTTTCTCAACATCGGTCAAATTTGTCCGTTTTATCCCGCTCGTGGCCTTCAATTACCCATTTAGTGTTCATGGCTAATTGTTTTGCAAGCCCACTGAGCTGAGTGTAAATTGTAAGCAATTCAAAGCAAACTCAATAACAATTCGAGACGCCATTTATGTGCCACTTCAAAGTCAGCCCAAAATTGGGGGGACGTTGTTGTTTATTTTTGTTTATTTTATTGCAATTGCAATACACAATAGCCCCATTTTAAATGTTTAAAAAAATTAATTGCTCAATTGCTGTTGGGTCTTAATGCGAAGGAAATTTGAGGAAATTATGCATAATTTTGCCAACGCCTTTCATTTAATGGAAGAGGAAGAGCCGCATTGCATCATCATCTGTCGCATCACCTAATTGACTTTTAGCAGACGGGTCAATAACTTTTCGTCACACTGTATGTGTCACGAAATTTGTCAACTGAGACGATAAAAACAACAACAATCAAATAAAATTTAAACTGAACTTTAAGCTCGACTTTGGTCTGGGCTGATTTGGGGGTGTGTAAAACAATTTCTCAATATATGAGTCAGCTAACTATCATGTTGACACATTTTCAAATAAATCTCGAGCTGGAACGAGTTCTTATTATCTATTATTATACTACTTAGAATGAAGAGTTTTCCCGAGTTTTACGTGTCGAAATATATACAAATTATTTTGTAACCAAAATATAATTTATTTTCATATACGAATTAAATTTAAATTCGGAATCAATATAGTCATAAAAATATATACAAGTCAAAACTAAAAATATCCATATTAAACAAGATTTTGAGTAGATTTTATCACATTATCATTCATTAAATTTTCTTAGAATCTGTTCAATACTCAGCAATAATAAATTTGTATACACACCAATTCAAACGAAATTTTAAACATAAACCGGTGACTAAATATATAAATATATGTATTTAAAATATTGTCATTTCGGCATAATCGAAAATATTAAAACATAATTTTTATATAAATATTTTGCACATGTATTCATTGTCAGCTTTGTTTTTGCTGATACAAAAAGATATATTCAGCGTTCAAAGATCAACCTGTTCAACATTTTTACAGCGAACACCGAATGAATCGTTTGTTGTCAGCGGAACCGCAAAACGTCGCATGACTAAAATGCAAATATACATAAATAACTAAACAAAGCAATGTAAAAACAATAAGAAAGGTTTATAAAACTAAAAACGACATTTTTAACTACGTCGCTGACAACGTGCACAACATACAAACAAACAAATAATAATAAATGAAAAAAACAGAGAAACCGGAAAGTGAAAAACCACAACAATGCGAAAAAATGGCAAACTTCACTTATTAAATATAAATAAATACAAACATGTATATAACACACATGTATGGATATTATGCTGCTCAGCTTGCTTGTTATGCGATAAAAAGTAAACAAGGAACAAGAGTGCTCTCGCGGTAAGTGCTCGACTAGAAGATACCGAGTACTCAGCTTTAAGCTGTCGAAATTTCATGCATTCTTATTTCCCAATTTCACTATGCTATAATTCTTCTTTCACAATTCGAATAATGAGATCACGTGGTAGAAAACAATAAAAAACAGTTAAATTATAAACATTTTATATAGACATTTTCACAAAACTTATATACCCCTTTTTATGAATTTTCTAGGGCCATATGAGCATACAAGACAAAGCAAAATGCGGGGTCCGCAAATGCCGCGCTTGAGGTCTGCCTCGAATGGGGACTTTGAAACTGAAACCGTTCTACGAACATTGATGATTATGATGAACCATGTGAGTAAGGGCCGCGATTGAATATCGTGATGTATTTTTCTTGGTACTGTCATTCTTCTCCATTGGAAATTCTGATTCGTCTTGTTTTTGCCAACGTTCTTGAAGCGCACAAAAGTTCACAAAAACGTATTCTTAAAAGTAATATCTCTAACTATGAAGTTCATTTCAGTCTGCATATTTGAAGCAATGAATTGCGATTTTTATTGTTCAGATTTTTATGATACATTAATAACTGTAAGATTAAAATGCCCATGATTTGAAAGTAAAATTTGCTTTGAACTAATTTTGAAAACGGTAATACGAATTTACATATTCTTCTGCAAATGAATTGAATATATAAAGATAAAAAGAATTGCAAGATGTTATAAAAGTATAATTTTTTTTGTTTACCTTTCTAAGCTAATATATATTGATAGCACAGATTGAATCAAAACAGAAGAAAATATTATTCAAGGAGAAAAAGAGTTCTAGATTATTTTTGTCTTCATTCTAGCTATTGTAAATTCAAACTTCTTCATTCTATATACCCCAAAAGATAGATTCATTAAACTGAATATATTTCTAGTAATTTGTTAATATTTTAATATCTTATTATATAATTTTAAACTATTTTTTGTTGTTTTTTTTCTTCATATGCGCACGCTTGGCTTTAATATTTGCTGGCGCGTGCGAACAATAAAAATTGTAAATTATTGATTGACAGACTGACAGATCCGCTTCCCTTTCAATCAAATTCAGTTGCCAAAGCGGCCCGTTTGGATGTTGCAAAAAGGTGAAAGTGAAAAGTTTTTACTCTGTGTGTGTATTATTTTGTGCTGTGTTTTAAAGCAAATTTACATTTTTTTTATTTTTAAAAAATTTGTGCAATTTGTTTGCAACGGAAGTTGTTCGGGTTGAGTGGGGCAGCAGCAGCTAGTTGTTATTGTTGTTGTTATTGTTGTTGTTGTTACTTATAAGGTCAGTGTCAGATTTGGTCATCTAGAAGCTGACGGCCAAACGTTGCGTCGTTTTTACAATTTGTGCTGTTTTTCCTTGTTGCTGTGAGAGAATTTTGTGCGTTGATGAGTCACAAACAGACAACGCTCGCAAACAGCAATTAAGATGGGAGCACAGTTCACGTACAAATGTGTATATATGCAGGAAGTAATATAAGTGTGCTCTATTTGATTGACTCATTAAAATGTCTCGAGGGAAGCAACTGATAAACTGTGGCTGGCAGCAGATTATTGGAATTGCGCTGCACAAATTCTCCTAGAGAGGAAATTAAAGCCGACAAGCAGATTAACTGAGAGCGGCTTGATACATAAAACACAATCTATTTTGTATCTTATACTATCGATTAGTTATCATTCATATGAATAAACTAATAAAGATTATATTTAAGCCTTACGATTTGTACTTTATATTTTATACAATATATTTTTTTAGTCTATATAAATAATCTTTATTTTTATTAATTGTTTAACATGCAAACTGGGATAAAAATGTGTGGTTTCAGAAATTTTAAAATTTTCTATTTAAAACACATTAAATTAAATTATATCATTAAATATAAGAAGTTATTTAAACGATATTTTTAATATTTTCATTTATGTGTTTCATAGAAATAATATTTTTTATTGTACTCTTATTGTCTATTATTATTTATTAGTTATAATTATCATCCAAAGACAAATTCACTAATTAATAATTTTTTTACGCTCGCCCAGATAGGGGCACGTATTGAAAGACCCACATATTATTATTATTATTCACTTTTAATGTATGTACATCATTAAATATATTTTTCCCAATTGATTCGAACTCAAGATCTTTGTCATATATAGTATCTAATGCACCATTATTTAAAGCATTGCGCCTTATTCATTGAATACGCCCTCAGTCTCATATATATTTGTACATGAATAAATATATATACATATTTGTTTCTAAACCCATTATACCCCATCCTCACATTATCGTATCGTGCAATATGCAATATAATCAGAGCATAAAACCAAACAAAGCACCTCACATCACGCAAATATTTGCATATCTAATTATTTTCATTTAATTTGTTTGGTTGGGTTTTTTTATTTTCTTCATTTTTGCTTTTTTTACGCAACTTTTGCGTATTTCAAAGATGAACATAACACGAGGCTTTTTTTGCTGTTTCTGTTCTTGAACCTTTGAAACCATCAAATTGTTTTTGTGTTCAGCTTTTTTATTTGAATTTGTTTGTTTGTTGGGCGTGTGCCCAAAAGAGTCGAACAGCTAAATGACAGATTGAGAGGGAAATCGAAAAGGAGAGAGGAAAAAGCTGTACACGTGCTGCCCGAACTTTCAAAACACAAAATAAATACATAAATAACAACAAACATTTGACCTGGAAACAGTACACCGCACCCAAATTAAAGTTTGTTTAATTTTCCAGCTCTTCGGTTTTAGCTCAGTGCTTATTTATCTTGTTTTCGTTTTTTTTTTTCAAGTTCACTTTAAATGGCAAAAATTTAAATATGGTTAGTCACGCATTGTTCAAGAATCTTACTATAATGATTATCTGTAATCTAACAATTAGAAAAAAAGTTTCGGTTTCTTTAATTCGTCTGAATATATTTGGAATATATAGATAAGCTTCAGCGATTAGATTGGTTCGGAACTAAGGTATTTATACGAAATTGTTTCACCGGTGACGATTGCATAAAATATGACCATATTGGATAGTGTTTTAATCGCTTAGATAACGCCTAATTAACTGTTTCTGTTTTTATTTCTTTAACTACTTTGGGTTTTTTAGGGGGTTCTGTTCTTAAATTAGTTTTGAACAAGCTTAAGCTAAATTACGGGCAAAATGTACGAAACTATTTTATATTTTATTTTCTCATATTGTAAAAATTGTTTATTTTTTATTGAAATACAGTTAAACATCGATCTCTGTTAAAAGAGTTTGCATATAACTATTTAAAAATATAATTGTAAATTGTATTTTTAACAAGAACATTTAAATCTGCACATAGAACTGAATGTATTAAATACATATCATATTCATATTCTAATCAAGGAAATTTATTGATTAAAAAAAATTGGGTTAACCAAAATGTTTAATTTTTATTCCATTTTTATTCAGATTAAGAGTATTTACACGTTGACTGCTTGTAAATTTCGGATTTTCAATCATATTTGTGACGTCACTACAGCTTCTCAACTATTACATACATACATATGTATGTACATATTTTGGTATTTGCGTAAATACCAGCCTAGTGATTTTGGCCAGCTGGTCAGCTCTTAGCAACCAAGTTATTTGAATCGAATAAACGAATAAATGTCAGAAAAGCGCATGTATATAACACATATAACATATTTTGTTCAATGAAATATATTTGGCGCACACACATTCAACAACAACAATAATCTGTGATGCCAGCCTGAAGGGGAGGTGATGAAGGAAGCATCATAAATAATTTCATCAGTTGTCGGGCAAAGAGCGGCAAATGCTCGGATTAGTTGAAGAGGAAAAATGTGTGTGTGTGTGTGGATATAAATTAAATAAATAAAAAAACCAAATATACGCAAATTGCGATGCTCAGGCAAAAAATAGCAGCAGCAATTGGCGACAGCAACAACAGTAAAGAATTTCCTTTACTTTTCTTTTTCTTTATTCTTTTTTTTTTTAATTTCATTCAATTGCAGACTTAACTATCGCTTGTTGCTGTTATTGTTGTAGATAAAACGGTGCCTGGCTCCAAGAACAGCAGCAACAACAAAAGCTGACTTGAGATGAACAGCAGGCAGACAGCTTCACATATGTTTGCACTGTTTACTCTAGTGGCTTCACATACATTTGCACTTATTACTCCCAAATTGAGAGAGAGAGCTGCAAGTGCAGCTAATTGAATTGACAATGGACTGAGAGGCACTTGAAGATGGCGCGCGGACTGTTGCATTTCTCTATTGTTATGAATCAAATTGAAGTTGTTATTAACCGTAATTGCGACATTGTAGGAACACGAGAAAGAGATAGAGCGAGATTGAGAACGCCAGCATGTCAGCGCGAGAGAAAAATCTGGCAACAATAAAAATGCAGTGAAAATTAAAACTAAACCAATACACACAAACACACACACGCATGTATGTGTGCATGCCCGTGTATAGGTGTGGTTTTTTATCTACATCAAGAAAATAAGCGACTATAAACAATATTCGGCACGCACTTACCTTTGGTCCGTTATGGTTTCGGTTTCTGTTGTTTTTTTATGCTTTGGCTGCATCAAATTTTTACTGCGACGCCCTTTTTTTTGTTTGGCACACGAACACGCACACTAACACATACGACTTAATACCTGAGCACAAAATTATTCATACATATACATATATATGAATATGTATATATATATAAATGCACTTGTTTATATGTACTGCCAACTAGTTGTATATTTTCACTTGTGTATTTGATTTTCTTCTTTGATTTCCATTTGCAATTTTTTTTTCGCCGTTTTTTATGCGCTCAACTTTGCGCTCTGTGCGCATCACACATTTCTGCCGCCCGATATGCTTAGAAATTTCATATTATTTTAAGCTCTTTATTGACAAAATATCGCGTCGATTTTTTAATCTTTCTTTTATAATTCTTGGCTGCAATTTAACTGAATGCCAAAATTAATTATTCAGTTTAACTATGCAGACCGTAACGCGAGCTCCTCTCACCGCTAAAAGTCACCATAGACTAATTATTAAATCAAACTATCGATATTGCTATACGAGCAATCAAAATCAACCCTGGAAATCAGTAAAAATATCAGTGTTGAAAAACACTTACTTGTAGCCAATCAAAAGTTAATTTCTATGATACTCAAGGGCAAATAATAGCATTTAATTTTTTAAAACAAATAGCATTTGCCATAAACAACAAACGGATATTAATAAGAAAATTTAATTGTTTTCTCAGTAAGATATTTCAAAGAATCGCGTACATGTCAGAGTCAATAACAAACTGGTATTTATTCGTGCATTTTTTGTGATTGCGACGCTTAAAATATAAGGTCATACTGCAAACAGTCTCTTATTCACATTTCCTTTTGTGTTTTGTTTCTCGCTCTCGCTTGAACGGTACGGACGTGTACTGCCGTTGCGCGTGTGTGTATTTAACTTGGCTTAACAAAAAAATACTTAATTATACAATACACATGTATTTTGTTCTGAAATATGTAACAAATTGCATTCAGTACACAGGTGCAGTCGGTTTGACATACATACACAACGTGCAGAGTGGCAGGCGAATGCTTTAATAAGCAAAATATATAAGTTTAATTACGTGAGTGTTTTGTATGCAGCACACGCGATAGAGCGAGTCAGCAAATCAGTGCCCAACAACATAGCCGCGAAGTAGCCGTGTGAAAGAGAGCATCCAAATTGTGTTTGTGCTTCTTGTTGTAAATGTGACGGCGAAAATGGCTTAAAGAAAAAGTAAAATATATATTCGGAGTCGGCACGCGTATGCTTTTGTGTGTGTGTGTTTTGTGTTTTTGTCTGTGTGCTTTGAGTTCGAAATGAAATTTACAACAAATTGAAATACAAATTGCACAAAAAGTTCATTAGCAGCAAGAAGAAGAGAGGCTGTTGTTCAATAAGTGCAAGAATAAGAATCAGAAAAGGAAGAAGCAAAAGCGGTTGCCGCGGGTTTTGTGTGTGTGTGTGTGTGTCAATTTTGTGCAAACATGTATGTGCGCGTATATGTATATAAAAAAGAAGAAGCGGCTGAAATATCAAATTCCATCTGCAAATGCAAGTTTGTAAAATATTTGTGTATTTTATTGCAGCGCATGCTAAATATCAATCTTACAACAACATCGACGCAAGCATAATTCAAGTGCAAAGTGTGGAGATAAACATCAAAACAAACTGAGGTTTTGTCGAATTCTGTTTATGCATGTCTTCCTCTACAACAACAACAAGAGCAAGGCGTAGTTTGTCCCGCCCAAAATGTCACATAACAGTAACAACGAATGGAATAGGCACTAAAGACTTTGATTAAATATATAAAAAAAAATAAGAATTACTAAACGTCGTGGAGAGAGTGAGAGAGCAAGTGTCGGCTAACGGCGATCGGAGAGGGCGGCGTAAAATGTGAGTACCATCCAAGCGTTTGTGCTCTCTCCTAATGCATATACATAAGTATGTTAGTATTGTGTTTCTTTTTCTTGTATGCGGTGGATCAGCAAACGGTTTTGTTTTTGTACTTTTAAATTTTGCATTGCCTATGCATTACGAGTCAGAGTTTATGTATGTGTGTGAGCGGAAATGAAACGTTTTTTATTTTCATTTTATTTTTTGTGGTTATAAGTGATAAAAGAGCAACGGCTGATAATGAGCGGAAGCGGAATAGGCCTTGACGCTTGACTGGAATTGGTGGGGTAAAGTGTTGCGAATAATTGCTCAACATTGTTGCGGCAACATTTTTCTGTTTTGTTTTGTTTTGCGTTGCAGTGTGACCCTGCTTGAAATGGAAAACGTAAGATTTCAACATCTGAAAATATTCTGTTACGCCGTCAATCTGACGTGAAATCCCAATTAAAGCACAATATCAAATGCAACGAAAATTCCAATAGACTTGTTAAGAAAAACAAAAATAAATTTACAAAAATACAAATAAAAAGCAATAAAGGCCACTTGTTAAACTTGCTCGCATACACACATCGAACACACACACACAAACATGCGTGCCAATTGGCCATTTATGTTTGCAGCTTGACCGCCGCCTGCAGTCGCCTGTCAATTTAATTGCGCTTACAATTCGTTGTTATTGTTGCCTTTTATTTCTAAGAGTTTTTATTTTGGGTATTTTTCTCTCCCTCTCTCTCTCTCTCGTTCTCCAAAAGTACGCAGCAGCCGCGTTGACTCCTTATGTAAAGCCTTCAGTTTAATTCATTTTTCTTTCCGTTTTGCTGGGTTTTTGTTGCTGTTTTTGCTGTGGCTGCAAAATTCCATGCCGAAAGAGAAATCCACAAAAAAAGTGTACAAAGCACAAAGCACAAACTCCAAAGAAGAAACAGGCAAACAACAAATGAGAGAGAGGAGAAAAAAAACGTGGCAGCTAAACAAAAATAAGTTGCTCTGTTTTTTTGTTGTTGCTGTTGCAGCGTTGGATACACACGAAAAACAGACAACGGCCTCAGTCAACGTCAGCAGAGGCAACAGCAGCAGCAACAACTTTGCTTGCGCTCGCTGCCTCCATTGCGTCTCCTGCTTTGTGTTTTTCTTCTGCTGATTGTGTTTGTTTGTTTATGTGTGTGTATGTGCATGTGTGGGTGTGTTTGTGATTGTGCTTGCGGCGATAGCTGTCTATGTGTGTGTTGTTGTTGCTGCTGTTGTTTGTTGTCTGTTACTTTTGCTTTGTTTTTGTGCTGCTGCGGTCTCTGTGCGCTTCGCTGCATTTGTTGTTGCGACCCATCGGCAACAACAAGCAAACTTTAGACTTTAGTTAGATAGACAGACATGTACATACATACATATGTGTACACTCAAGGCAATAATTATAAGCATAGCATTAAAATGTAGTTTTCTCTTCAAATATCTTTAATTTGATTGAAAATATTGATGCATTGCTTTGTCTTGGAAAAACTAGAGTCGAATTTTCTAGTTATATTTGCTGAATATATTAACGATCTAAATCAGCGATTTATACAAACAATTATGAGCGATACTAGCTTTTCAATTATTCTTTCGTTTAACTTTTATTCTCCTTTCTAAGATATTTCATCCTGCTGAGATAAAATATATTTTCACTTATATATGAAATATATTTTAATTTTAATGTGACGAACTAACGTCTTAACAACAAAATACATTTCAAAGGACCATTAATGCATAAGCTTTTTAAATTATTTGGGCCTTAAAATTGTGTCAGGGTTCGGTAAATTTCGCATTTATATAGATCCACGTTATATAGATCCTGAAATCAACTTACTTTTTTGACTCGTTCGAAGAGCTTATTATTTTTCTATCATTTCAGAAACAAGATTTAACTTGCTTATTACAGTGTTAAAGAGAAATACTATAATATATATGAAATATTATATATATGACAAATCTCTTGACAAAATATAATTATAATTCCACTATCAGAAATATTTTGCAAGTTCTTGTGATATACATATATTCTCTTCTGTTTATTATTGTTATTCTAATTATATTTGACTAATATAATTATTTACTGGTACTTTTGCTAATAATTTTTTTAAAATCATTTAAAGTTGCCACGCCCCAAAAAAAAATCATCTTTTGTTTCGCTGTCTATTCGAGTAATGTATCTATAAGATACACAAATAGTTTTCCTGTATCGAATAGACATTTTGGAGGTCTGGCGTGAACTCAGAAACAAGCAACAATGCCATATACATATATCTATATATGTATGTGTATTTACATGCACATATGCAACGAAAATAGAAACCACAATGTAAAAGGCCAAAAAGAATGAAAAACTTTTACACCAAGTGCTGCCGGGTTGGAGGGGGAGGAGTTGAAATCTCTGCCCGCTGCGAAATGTTGTTGACTGTTTAGAATTTAAAGTTAAATTTAGATGCGATGCACAATGTTTTCTGGCGGTCGAAAAAGTCGAAAACGCAGCTGCTAACGAAAAAAAGAGACCAAAAGGAGAGGCAAAAACTTGGGGAATGCGAGAAGCAATGATAACAACAAAAACAAACACAGGCACCGCCATTAGGAAGGCAAAGCTCACAGATGGATTTATTTGTGTCTGTGTGTTGTGGTTGTTGTTCTTGCCCACAGCAGCTACTTTTAATTTTTTATTTTTTTTATTTATTCGCATCGCGAGTGGCTTTCTACATGTGATTTTCTTTTAATTGTTTGCCCTTTTTTGACAGTTGAATGAACTCCCAGCAGCAACAAAAACAAGAACGATATTTTCAGACATTTATTGTTGTATTATTATAAAAAGGAAATAAATAAATAGAAGCCAAAAGCAAAAGGCAACAGAAAGAGCAAGCAAAAGATAAATGTCTCCTAAGTGTAAGCGAGACCGCAACAGAATGAGATAGTCAAAGCAACCAAAAGTAGCTGCAAGCTAGAAAAAAATAAATGAAAATAAAATAAAGAAAAAAATAAGAGAAGAGACAACAAAACAGCAATTGCGTGCTGGTCGAATTGGAGTTGGTTGAGGGGAACGCTATGGGGTACAGTGAGGAGAGAGAGAAAGAGAGAGAGAGAGGGAGAAAACAGATAGGTGCACGACCAGACGCCAAATTGAAGTTAACGTAAAGTTGCCAGACATTTACAGTTTTATAGTAAAACACGAATGCAACTCTGTGTGTGTGCGTGTGCGTATGTGTGTGATGCACAGATAAAAAAAGCTGGAAAGGTGCACAGAAAAGAATAGAACTGTATTATGTATCTTAGGGTACCAAGAATATTGTAAATATTTATGCAAGAGTATATGTAGATACATGCATTTATCCATACACTCACGCATTTGTATCTACGGCCTTGGTGTTCGGATTGTTTGTTTGCTTTATTCATCGGGTATGTAAGTTATGCAGGGGGTCTGTCAAATTTTAAGCTCAGTACAGAGAATATTTCGATGGATTTTCATTCTCTCTATCTCCATTGTTTAATGCTTTTGTTGCAGAAAATTAATGCGAACGTAAATTTTTTTTCGTTTGCCTATTTTATTTTTATATTTGTTCCTATTAAGATATACACATTTTCATTATAAAAGATTTATGTTTATATTTGTAACCAATAATTTTTTTTTTTTTTTTTTTTTTTGTATAAATCCATTTATTTATCCGTTCTGCATTGGCAGTTATTTTTAAATTTCAGATACAGATATGTATTAAAAAATTTACCACTAAAACGCTTTTGAGTCAATTCATATTTTCAGTTATATTCAATTTGCTCTTTACTCAGCTACTGTGCTTATTGGCATTCGCTCATTCATTCAATCAATTTCAATCAATGCCATTCGCGTCAAAGCAGTCGAATAAACTAAGCTTAGCTAGCGCTAAGCGCAGCCATTTTCTGCTCCGTTTTTAGCCCGTTCCCCGCTCACCTTTTTGCTCTTTGTGCATATTTTATGTTGCTTTGTCATTTAATGGGATTCGTTTAAAATTGAATCAAGTCGTTCAATGGCCGTTCTATTCCATTTCGTTCCCAAATGGGGTCAAATTGCAGTGCACTGTTTTTGTCGCGTGCAAAACGCGTGCGTTTGTTGCGCGTTTTCAATGCTTTAAATCGATCGACATTTTTTTTAGTTTCTCACATTTGTACTATCTGATATATCACACCTGACAAAGCGGCCGCCCAATATCAAACTTTTGCAAATGTGGCGTTCTAGTTTTTCACTCAGAAAATGACTTTTCTTCTTCGCTTTGAGCAGCAGCTGTCGCGTAATGCAAAAGAAAAGAGAGAGCAAAAAAGGAAACCGTCGACATGTGCTTGAAAGCGGAGCCAAGACAAACTGGCGGCCCTGTCAGCCAAGGAGACGTGAACTTCGATTGGGATAGGGGGCGGTCGGGATCTTTGCTGGCGATAAAAACAGCAGAAAACCCAAAAAAAAAACTAATAAAGTTGCCTTTTGCTGTTTGGCCCCTTTTGGTGTTTGCCTTTGGCACAAGTTGTGATTTCCCAATTTATGCTCTATACCAGAAGGGGTTATATAATAGTAGATTGGCCTATTCGAAAAAAGGGTTACGCAAAAGTGGAAAGCAACAATATCTTTTATTTATTGGCGGTTTAAATAATGTTAAAATAATATTAACACCAGAACAGGCAATGTGTTAACGGACCTCTGAAATACACTTTAAAAAAATTTACACACAAATTAATCTCAAAAATGTAAGTTTGCTTAAAAAAATTTCAAAACAAAATAAAAATATATAATTAAAAACTGATCACAAAGATTCTTTTAATAGTGTTATAGCTTTTGTAAGCAAATAAATTGTTTAAAACATGAGGCAAAACTTCTAATTGGGTGATATTTCCTTTTAAATGTATATAATATGAATGTATTTTAAATTATGTATATATTATTACAGTTTGTATAAATGATATTCTATTCTCCAAAAAATTTTGATAGTTTTGTGCAGAGTATCTAAAAGACTCCAACAACATAGCCTATCGGAATTTGTTGCAATATTTTCAGTTCATTGAAAAATTATGGAATATATTTATATATATTCATGTATGCAGTATAAATTGAATACAAACAAGCCAGGCTTTGCCTTAATAAAACGACGTGATTGACTGGCACATGTCAAGGGCCAGTATTGGGGCTGTGTTGGGGCTGCCTGCAAGCCGACGTCTTGACAAATTAGCATCTCTCTTATACACCCTGAATCCATTAAAAATGGGTAAATTGTTTAAATGTATGTGACATGCAGAAGGAAGCATCTCCAACCCCATAAAGTGTATATACTCTTGGTCAGCATCACTAGCCATTTAAGCCCTATCCGTCTGTCTGTGTGAACGGAAATTACAGAAGCTAGGAAGCTGATCTTTGACTCTTTCAGTTTGTATATACCATACGCAGATCAAGTATATTTCTATTGATCGATAACGATTTCCATTTTCTTATTATCGATATTTATCGTTTTATAAATATTTTATTATTTGTCCATTATATTTATTACAATTATTTTTCACCTTTTCAATGTTGAACGTACAACGTATAAATATGGGATATTTATGTTTATATACCCACCCAAAATCGATAACACCTAAACTTGCAAATCGATAAAGTTTGAATTTTTCTCAAACTTTTGTAGGTAGAGTCACCAAATTTGTTTATTCCAATTTCAAGATATACGAATGCAATACAATTAATGCGTAGAGCCCGCATAAAAACTTTGGCCAAGTCAAAAGGTATCCAACAGATACACACTACTATCATATGAGCACGGATACAGGCTGCTAAGCTAAGCTGTTATAACTAGTATTGGGACTATGTGAGATACTTACACATGTGAGCATATTAACATTTATAGAAGTGTGTGTGTGTGTGTGTGTGTGCATAGCAGGCCATAAACATAAACATCATGTGACGTGGTAGCGAACCCCAAACCCAAACACCCCCTCCCCACCTTCAGTTGAAACTGTTTTTACATGGCAACAAAACAGAAAATCGATGGCAATTTACCGTGCGTCTGTGTCTCTATGTGTGTGTGTGTGTATTATACACACATGCTTCATGTATTATGTATGTGTTTGATGTACATGCGCAAAATTCCCACATCCCATGCTAAGTAAGAGATGGCAGGCAAGAAGAAGACGCAACGGTTTTTTTTTTGCTCTCTCGCAGACAAAACAAAAGAAAAAAAGCAGCAAAAACAAAACTAGCATAACATAGCAATTGGAGGAGCGCCGGGCGGGTCGGAGGAGCATAGCTTAACCACCCACCCCTGTTAGCCTCAAATGGCGCCTACGCTTTGACGCTGTAAACGTTCCCTCCTCTCTTCTTCTACTCGCTTAGCGTCCGTCTCGCTCGCTCTTCCTATCGGTCGTGCCGCCCACACAACACTCTCGCTCGCTGCTGCTGCTGCTGCATTATTTTCATTTTCAACTTTTTCTGCTTCTTGACTGTCGAGCAAACCCCGCCGCACCCCTCCCCCCAAGCTGGCGACCTCATTCGCTGAGGTACTTAGACTTTTGCCCCTGCTTTGCGTCGCGCCCCCCTTTGCGGCGCCCATGCCGCCTAGGGTCGCAGCTGGCAACGCACATTTTGATAACATTTGTGATCAAATAATGCGGCAACAACGCCCCAACAACGTTGGCGGCAAAGGGGAGGGGCCGAGGAACGTGCCAGGTCAGTGGGTGGCATGGCGCAGACAAGACGATAGCTCAGGCTCTGTCTTCATGTATATATATATATATAAATGTATGTGTGTGCTTGCTCTGTAACTAGTTTTTTTTTTATGTACATATACAATTTTTTTGTTGAGCTCGTTTTTACTTTGGCATTCTTTGCGCTTTGGCAACGTTGCCAAACTTCACTTTAGCTCAGCTCAATTTGAAAGCCAGGCTATTGCCCTCTCGCTCGCACGCAATCATTTCATTCATTGAGAATGAAGATGAACGCGTTTAACAGGCAACCCAATCCTCTACCCAGCCACCCCCCACCCCTTCGCCATCCCTTATGTGGCCCGAGAGCGATTTTGCCTTAATTTAAGTTGGAGCTCGCTTTAATTTGGCTCGATTTGTTAAATGTTTCTGCTCCTGTTTATCTAATTGGATTTTTCTGCTCCTTGATGTGTGTCAAGTGAAAAGTTTTTGGCTAATTAAACATTTGCGAAATTTATAGTCTTAGTTTGACACTTGATATTTGACACTGAGTCGGGTGGGGGTAGCGAAACTTTTGAGCTAATTGCTGATACTGTCTTTACCATTAAGGAAGAAAAACGTAAAATGTTAAATCATTGTGTACATAGGATTTAATTGGTAAAAAAATTATAAATCAATTTTTTACTTATAAAAGTTTTTTATATTTCCAAACTTTTCCAGTTGATACTATATTTTTGATTAAACCTAAATGCATTCTCGCTGAACTATCCAGCTAGGCTTTAAATTTAATTATACAGCTAATTAAAATATTCGCTTATTATTAGTTTCAGATATAATTGTATAAGTTAATACCTTGAATTTATTGAGGTATATTTGTCATATTAAATTGCAGAAAAAATATGTAAAAAAAAACTAATTAGGTCATTTAACAACGTTATTATTATATATAATTTTACATAAAAAAAAGTACGCTTCAGAGCATAATCTAACACAGAGAATAATTAGGGTAAGTCCACGACTAGGAGATACCCTATATTACATGTAAAATCTGAGATATCTGCATTCTTACAGATGTGTCTAAAAGAGATACACAATCCCCTAATTTTTTTACCCACTTTCACAGGGTATAAAAATAAACTTGATAGAGCTTTTGGCTTACAATTAGAAAAAGTCACAAAACTCGACTTTTTGTTTTATAACATTGCCACCAATTTCTAATTTTCGTATTCCATCCATATAAATAACATTATTTCCGTATTTTGCATTGCAAACATTTTTCGTCTTGTGAAAGCTTAAAGTTTCCTACAATTTAAACTGTTTTCATGTAAAACAAAAATGCTGGAAATAATAAACAAAGCGACAGGCCACGCCCTGTAAGCATTGGCATTGTCGCATTACGAGCCCCAAGCCCCCCACACACATTGTATACTCAATCTATAGTCAACATTTGACAATTCACATTAAATTAATGCGCTCCAGCAAGCCAAAATTTCAAGCAGCCATAACTACAGCAACAACAAAAAGTCAATAAAACAAAAAAAAAAAAAAAACAACCCCCAACCCCAAACAAAATCGCTCTGAGAGCCAGCCGACGCCCCAGTCGGGTTCGAGTTTCGTCCTTGCTGTGAAATTTAAATGCAGACGCCATTTCTATTACTCCACACATTAAATTATACCACGCGCTGTTGCCAAACGATATCCTGCCAATATAGCAGCCACCCCCCAACTCCACACAAATTTAAATGGCTGTCGGGCCGAAAATAAAATCATGACTCGCACAAAATGCCACCGAAAACCAAAAGCTGCGCCCAAAACGAGGCGCGGCAGCCCAGGCACATAACGGTTCTATATATGTATATAAACATTTATATATATATATACATAAACACTTGTGTGTGTGTGCATATTAAAGACGGTTTCTCCAGTTAGAATATTTTTGCCAGGCACCGCCCCAAAAGTTTTAGGACAACTAGTGGGGGCGGGCGAAGGTAGGTGCTTGATTATTTTTCATGCTTTCCCATTTCATTTTACTGCCTCGCACACACAGCGCAACTTTCACAATGCGGCTCTGCCTATGGGGGTTGTTGCTTTCAGCAACGTCGGCGTCTCTCCACCCGCTCCACACAAATGGAGAAGAAGCAGAAAAAAAAAAAATGAAGCGAAACAAAGCGAAAAAGAGGAAGCAGCAGCCGCCTCACGTGCGCCTAAAGTTGACTTCGGCGTCGACGTCGTTGTTTTTGTTGCTGCTTCTGCTGCTGTTCGCCTTTGGTTGCCAGCCTGCTCGCTCTCCCATCATCCGTCGCCTGCCGCCCAACACATTGTCTGCCCTTGATTTTATCGATTTTCGCTCTCGCCGCGTGCGGCACTTTTTGCTCTCTCTCATACTCCGCTTGCTCAGTTGACGCTGTCTCGCTCCCACCCATTTCCGAAATTGCGCGCGCTTGTGTTTTATGCTAAGCTTTACTATTTGTGTGTGTGTGTGTGTGTGTGTGTGTGTGTATGCTGCCCATTGTTATTGCTGTTGCTATTATGTACGTATGTATGCGGATGTACGTATATACGTATTCCGGCCGGCCACTTGCACATTATGTGCTTTTGGCTCTTGCACATGTATTTTATGTGCTTGAAATGCGGCTGTCGCTGATGCTGCGTTGTTATTTATGGCATTTAACCCCAAGCCCAGCCACCCACCACCACCACTTACTCAAATTGCTTGTACATGTATACAGTTACAGTTTGCATGTATATGTGTATGTGTGAGTGTGTCTGTGTGGCGTATGCTTTAATCTTTTGCCGACCAATTTTGTAGAATTTAAATGCTTGCCGTTATGTGCATGTGTACCAGACTCTTCTTTCGGCTCCCTTGCGTCAATTTTTACTACATTTAAGCTTTCAATTTTCAACTCGACTCGCTTTAACTGATTCGCTCCTCCCGGCTGCTCCTCCCTTCTGCTATCACGGCGTATTCAGTTGATGTTGTGCGAGGTCGTCTTTTAGCATTTCCAATTAATGTTGAAGAGACAAGCATCAGGTTTATTTGGCTTGCATATTTATTTAATTACAAGCATTTATTTCAAGTTTGTTTTTTGAGAACTTTCTTGCAGGAATATTTTCTTATAAAAAGTAACTTTAATTTAGAAGCTTCAGAAATCAAGCTTAATTTAACTTTGGCTGAGTTTCGTTTAGGGTTTAAAGAATGTTTACTCCATAAAATTCTGATTTCTATTAAACTATTATTCCTTTAACAATTTTGTAATGGAATTTTTGGACGAGAACTTTTTAGCGTTTACAATAAATCATCATTTCAGCTTGTTTATTCTGTTTCGTAAACTTACTTTCGCGGTTCTTTTCATAATTTATTTATGCACAAAAAGGGCGGAACAATATTTAATACGCCTTATTAAATATTCTACATACATGTCATATGTAAAAGTATCTAAATGTTCCATGAAAAATAAAGCACGACAAATTTTTGAGTCATGATTAAAGTGAGACTGAATTGGCATTGCATTAGCATTGTGAATTTAATGCTGCATGTACATAAATGTGGTTGAAATGTCAACAAAAATTTGATTGATTATAAGTAAGGGATGTAAAATCGATAAATCATCAATCTACGTTTAAAACATTCAAATTTAACATGCTCAATATGCACTAAATATTCTAAATTATGAATATGACGGATAAATTTTTAATATTATTATTGCAATAATCATATCTGCCTAATTTTTACTGCTTAACGAAAATGTAGAATTTAAGAATTGTATATGCATATTCACTTTTAAAGTTAACCAACCCAAAGTTATAAGCTTTAATCTAATTGAAAATTTAAATATTTTGTATTGTTTAGTTTAGTTTTTAATATTTTCTCATTTCTTAAATATATAATATTTATTAATTATTTATTTAAACCTCTGTTTAACTTTGCCAATCTCACCTTCTTCTCCACACTTAAATCAGTTTCCCAGGTTCAGCAGTAGCTTCTTCTCTCAAAAAAAATACAACAAAAAGCGAGATAACTGTCTGCAGGCACACACCCATTTTTTCGGAGGGGCTATCAACGCCTTTAAGCTGTAAACAACAGTTACAGTATTCGTAAGGGTATGTGTTTTTGTTTTATGACATTTTGGGGTGTGTCTCTGATCCCCTTCGCGTGCCCCCTTCGCGATATTCGTGCGAAAAAAATAAAACAAAATGAAATTTTATAAACATTCGTCGCGTGCTTCGACGTCATGAATTTACCAACCGACGACCCAACGCTTGACAGACCGAGAAGTGCCCGTGAATCCGCCTTCTCCCTCCCTCTCTCTCTCTCTCTACCTCTATGGCGTGAGTTGTAAACATGTTAGCAAAAATGTCCTTAAGCTTTTAGCATTCCCACTTGCATTGGCCTCAACATTTTTTGTCGCTTATTCACTTACTCATTCATTCGATTCGTTTTGTGCTGCGCTGACAAGCCCTTTTTTCACGCTTAGACTTTTATTTATGCGATAAAAATAAAGCGATAATAAATGGTGGGCAACAAGCGCCAAGTTATTGCACTCCTCGTTCAGCCGCTCTCTTTAAGATTTGTGACTACCCTCCGTCTCGCTCCCACTCAGTCGTTGTGTGTTCGTTCGGCAACAGCTGTTTGGCTCTGACTTAAGAAAGTTGCACCGAAAGTTCAATTGCCTTGCTCCGGCCTCGACATCGACTGCGCTGCTCACATTTGCATTATTTATGCACACATTAGCAGTAAGTGACGACTGCGACTGCGACAGAGGCTGCGACGCTAAATGGTTTTCTGTTTGCTTCATTTTGCATGTGTTGCGTAATTTCCGTTGCTAAAAGCGACTGGAAAAATAGAGAGGTATAGCAAGAACGAGAGAGAGAGAGACACCATTGAGTGGTAAATCAGCACATGTATGTTTGCTGTAGGTCAGGTCCAAAAGCTGAAGATAGATAATGAAAAAATAAAAAAAAGCAACTGTAAATTGAACCGGCAAAGGAAAACAGAAGCTAAGAAAACGAGTGCAAAACTTTAAATTCCAATCTAAGTAAATTTGTTTCGAGTTTGTTGGACTCACAGAAATTAAGAACACTGTAATTAGTATAAGTGGCCAATTACAGTTAATACGCGCAGCTAATCAATTATTCTCAATTGACAATGAATTAATCATAAGCTGGAACAGTTACAGTCACGGGCATAGAAAAACATTTTCAATTTTTTTTCACAAATTACTCTAAAATGTCGTTCCCCTTCTTATACAGCAATTTAATATTTGCAAATTATATATAATTTAAAAATGACTTTAATTAGATGTGCTTGATAAAACCTACAAGAGTTTCATAAAAAAAGTCCCCTTTCGAAAACTACTCGATTGAATCGAAATTCACTCAACTCAACTGTATTATTAGCACATAGACAAACTTGAATAATAGACTTTCCCATTTGTAATGCATTACAGAAACAGAAACAACAATAATGTGAAATTTGCTGCTTACAGAGTTTCTTTTTTACATGAATATATAAATACCCTGTAAGAATGTGTTAAATATAATATGAATATGTGTGAATGTACAAACATATATTTAATATAGTGCTTAAGGGAAATCTCTTTGGCTACCATTTTCTTCGCCCTCGGAAACCAAACAAGTAAAACCGCAAAGTATTGTAACTGAGTCCATGCAGACATTGTTTAGAAAATTATATAGAATTTGATACCAGTTATTTTTATTGTTGTGATATTTATTGAGTCAGCGGGGTCTAAATTCTCGCTGAAATATGACGAGTACTAGGGAAAGCCCTTTAGACACGGAACTATGTAAATACGGAAATGGGAAAAACTTTTTAGGAATTCCCTCAAGTATAAAGAATGCAAAATGTACACTGGAAAATTGTTTACTTGGAAAAATTTTATAAAAGTTTATTGTTAAAATAACTATGGGTAAACTAAGTGTATATACAATCTATTTAAATAAACTTCATATATTACAGTCTTAACTTAAATTTAATTAAATTTGGTATAAATGAAATTTAAATAGTATTTAAAGTATGTGGTAAATCTTAATATATAAATGTGGCAAATTTTTGTGATGTGGAATGCGAAATATAGTTTAAGACAGAAATTTAGAATAAATTGAATAATTCTATATAGCAGTTTAACAGAAAACTTAATGATATTTTCATGGCGGGGTCGACACCAATCGTGTTGATAGAGAGACACTTTCGTAAAAGATAAACGTGGCTCTGGACAGTCCGTGCATTCGGAATCCAATCAACTCTCTTATCAGCGATTAAACAAACGACTTTAGAGCGGCCGACTTTGCGATAGGAACTCGAAAAAAAAACACAAATTAAATACATAAGTAAATAAAAACCTTACTTTTATGATGTCAAATAGAAGTGGAAAACAAACTCAAAACTTACTTCCAACTAACACAAAAATTACAAGTGAAAACGATTGCAAAATAAAAAAAAAATCACCCACACTAAAAGTAACGGTAATGGTAAACAAACAAAAAAATAAGAACAGACAAATATTTATGCTGTGGTACAATTACTATACATACAAATACATACATACATACTTGTGCGTGTGTAAATTAAATCAAAATGTGTGTCAAATAAACTTTGCATGTTTATGGCAAATTTCTGCAACGCCATTTTGTTATTTGCATTGTTATTGTTGTTGTTGCTGCTGTTGTTGTTGTTTTATGTCTCATTTTATTCGTACGAGGTGGCAATTGACCCGCTTTTACGGGCCTCCGCATGATTCATATAGCGGTACCAAGTTCAAACGAAAAAGAAGTGTGCGAAAAAATTGCAATAAAATGCAATATATGTATGTGTATATGTATGTACATGTAGTTATGTGCTTTTTACATTGGCGACGCCACTGTGCGTGCCAGCTGCGTGTTAAATGCGTTTCTGAGAAAAAAAATGTACGAAAAAGAGTTGCTAGCACGTGCAACAGCAACAACATGAGCAACAGTTGTTGTTGTTTTTTTTTAATGGTAGTTGGTGTTATTGTTGTTGATTTATTATTATTACACCGGCTGCTAACGGTAAGTTGTAAGCGACGATTACAACACACTCATGCAGTCACATTTAAATTTGATTGCACAGGTGCGCAAGCGAGACAACAATAGAGGAAGCGAAAACTGTATTTGCTTTTTAATTGAAATGCTCCGGCCAGCGAAAGACAAACAAACAAAAGCAAACCAAACGAGAGAAACCTGTACAAGGCAATAACAAATTCAAATAAAATAGATGGGAGACAGTGTCTGAGTTCGGAGTTAATATGTGTGAGTGTGTGTTTGTGTGTCTGCCAGACAGGTTGCGTTATTTGAAAGTGCCAAAGAGACGGCAGAGAGTCAGACAGAGGCGAACCTACACTCAAACTCCAACTCGAAATTATTAAATTGCAGACGCGCGGCTGCGTTCGTATGTATATGTGCTAATGCGTATGTTAGACAGAGTTGGTGTGTATGTGTGTGTGGAAAGCGAGTGAAAGAGTCAGTCACGCAAACCGACGGAAAACAACAGACAAAAGCTAAAAGCGTCTGACTGGAGACCGCGCACAGTCGACGAACGAGTTGAAGTGGAGTTGCTGGGGACAACAACAACAATAAAAAGAGAAAAAGAGCAGCAGAGGAAAAAGAGCGCCATACAAAAACGTGAGCGCATGTATAATTGTGTTGGTGTGCACGTACATACATGCATGGAGTTGTGTGTGTGTGTGCGTGATAAAGGTCGTTGGCCATGTGGCGACGTTGAGCCAAAAGCAACAACAACAGCTACACGTTGGCAGAGAATAAATGCGATGGCGAGGGCGACGTATTTAGCCTAAGGGCATAAAATGTGTTGCAGGTTTCTGTTGGCCGACATGGTCTTATTGTAGACTATGGCTACAAGTTTATTTAAACGCACAAAACATTTATGTATACATATACAAGTGTCTATGTGTGTGTGTGTGTGTCTTTTTTTTTACTATATATAGGCGGCCTCATCAGTTTTTAGTTGCATTTAAAACGGCTGAAAACACGTTTTGTGCTCGGCCCGTCAAATAAATAGACAAAACGTACAAAGTTGAGGGCAAATGTGGGCGGCGTTGCATGTGCATGTCTGTGCATGGGTGTGTGTGTGTGTGTGTGTGCATTGGTCGATGCTGTTGATCTTGTTCTTTTTTCCTGTTGCCTTGTCTTTAAGGCCGTTATCATGAGCCGCTTGCTGTCTGTCAGTCAGTGAGACAAGTTTAGTGGGCTTTAAAATTACAAAAAAAAAACACGTTACAAGCTTGATTAAACACCCACACGAATATCCTATAAATGCAGAGGCATTAACGTGCATAAATGAAATAAATGTACACTTATTTCAGCCTTTTTTTTCAATTTAGACTCATAATTGGCAACATTGATTTTGATTTGGAAATTAGAGCTTTTTAGTTAAAATGTAAATCTTAATTGCTCAAAATTTAAAAGGTAAAACAAAATATTCCAGATAAAACCCAAAAAAGTTCTGAACTGAACTTCAATTTCTTGGCATTCGTTAATCTAGACAAATCTTATTATTTTTTCAAAAATTCTGAACTATATAACTCAAATAAAAAATAAAGCTCAAACTGTATAAAAATAAATATGTATTTTTTCTAAATTTGTAACTTTCTAATAGTAACGAGAATTTAAGAGTAAATTGATATTTATTTTTGTAATTTTGTCTTATTCTGGAAAGGAAACGTAAAACTGAAACACACATAAATAATTATATTAACATTTTAATAATTATATTTAATTATAATTCCCCTATTTCTTGTTTTAAATCTTCTGTTGATTTGATTTATACCAACACCATAAACTATTTTTTAGTGTTCTCAACGATAAAAAAAAGTGATTTATTATTTGTATGCTTGAAAACTTTGGCAAAAAAAAACTGGTTACTTGCTTTTCAGGGCCAACTGTTATGAAAGATGATCTCATGCCGAGCATTAAAGACTTAACTCAATTTAGTTAATTGCTATGCACAAAGTAAGTTGCAAGTTCAAAGCTAAAAAAAATAATGTTGTTTTCAAATTTATTTCAATACCGGAACGATTTACGTATTGACCTTTTGCCTAAGGTAAAACGGATCATTATTCGAAGGAAAATTGCGGTATATGCATTTAAAAATATTATATAATCAACCTTCCCATTTGTGCTGCACTGCATAACAACAACAGAATAATAATCTAATACCCCTGTGACAAAGATAACTGCACACATACATACATATAGAACTTGTTATAGTACATACATACAAACACTTTGCTGTGTTTCTTTGTTGTCATTTCCTTATTTAACGTGACACTTGTAAAAATTGCATTGAAATTGAGAACACAACATTGTTTGTGCCCGCTCTCGCTCTCTCTCTCTCTCTTCCTCTCTAGCTCGCTTGCTGTCTATCTAAGTGAAAATGAACACCTGCACATTGTTGTTGTTGGGGCGGTCTGTTTTCTTTTTCTCTCTCTTTATTTTTTTTTAAATTTTGTTTATTTATTTTTGTGGCGTACGTGCCTGTGCACTTTACTCACTCAATGCAGTTATGTAGCTATTACGTAGTCTGTGCTCACAGACACACGCACACAGCCACGCACTAGCGAACACCTGTCAAACGCACACACAGAGCACCAACAAAACTTGCTCTAATGCCTTCTGCCCATCTCCATCCATCTCGCTTGCACGGCGGCCTCCATTAGCAGCAGCTGCTTTGTGTTTCATTTTCACAGTGTTCCCGGGCATATACCGCCTTTTTCTAATGTTGCTGTGTCACGTTCTTCATATAAAAATGTTTCAAATTCTGATTGGGTTTAGTGTACACACACACGAATTTGTGTGTGTTATTGCAGCGTTGCCAACTGTCTACAAGTACTGCCATGTGTGTCTGTGCGTCGTTGCCATATTTCACGGGCTTACTCACGCAATAGCTTCAATTGAAACAGGTTTTGCTTTTTATTTCAGACACAGCTGGAAGCGAGAAATGGCGATCATGATCCATGATCGTCATGATATCTTTGTTGGGCTTGCCTTTCATTGTTGTATTCCACTTGTTGTTGTGCCTCTTGTTTTTGCGGCTTCGCATTCTTTCAGTTAAATACATATGTTCACTGACCTTTGCCGAAATTTCCAGTTTTTATTTGTGTTTTTTGTTTTTTTCTTTTTCTCAACGATAAATATTTAAAAACGTTGCATATGTTCAAATATATGTATATACATAAATATTTGAACGTATTTTTTGTGTTGCTGCCATATTTGTTTTTGTTTAATCATTCGCCATGAAAACAACTGTGACAAAGAAGCAGAAGAAGAAGCAGCGTGTAGCAATATTCACGCAAATGACCTTCAACTTGATTTTTAATTAAGTTCAGTTCAATGAACTGAAACTGTCAACGACTCGTCTCAGACTTTTTTCTGCGTGTTTCAATTTAATGTTTCCTTTTTATACTCGTTCACAAGGTAAAAAAAGGTATATTGGTTGTCCCAACGTCCGTCCACACAAAAAAAATAGTTATTGTAAATTTTTTTTTTTTTTAATTTGTGGACAACTTTCGGTAATTAACTTACCAACACTGGTTTTGGACTGGCTGTAGGTCCTCAGTTCGAGACAGACCAAGATGCAAAACATTTTTTATTTAAGAACTTTAACAATTAAATAATTTAATTTCCTCCCATCCAAAACATAAATTTAGTGTTAAAATAGGTTTTGAGTTCGAAGCTTTCCTGTTCCAAAGATTTGGTTGGTCCTTATACTGTGAAAAAGTATTGCGTCGTCGGCTACACCCGACTGCAACGCACTTGTTTCATTTTCTTTTGTTTCACACAAATGTGTTTGCGTTTACACAATTGTTGAATATGTAGGCTTTGCTTCTTCTTGTATTTACCGTAAAAAAAAACACTTAAATTAAATGTTCATCTTAGTGGTGGCTTTGATACTTGCATTTATTTTTAGCACACATACATATACAATATATATTTCTTTGCATCAAAGTATATTTATTTTATGACGGCGCGACGTGAACGTTATTTTTGTTATTCATTTTGAGTGGCGAATTTCATTGGGGAATTTCGAGAATTACAATATTTGGACAGATTGAAGGTTGCCAAAATTGTTTAACATACTTCTAAATAGTTATACGAAATTGTATTGAAGCTTACTGCAGTGTTGCAAAATATTGAAGAATATTTTTTTGCAAATTCCTTGTAAAGTAAAAAAACATTGTGTATAAATTGTTAAAAATGTTTATTTAAATTAAAAATTTTAATTGAATTCCACGATGTAAAAGTGTGTTTTTTAATTGAATTAGTTTAATTAATTTAGTTCCACAAAATACCACACTTTTTAGTAAATTCTAAGCACATTTCCAAGGCAACGTTGCCAGGTTTCTCTTGTAGGACATTTTTTACCACTTAAAGCTCTCTTCTTGTTCGCTTTTTTATCTATATCATAATTCATCTTAGCCACATCACACAACCAATCTGCTGGTCATAATTTATGCAGTTTAATCGCTTTTCTCAGACATACTCCTTACTTTATCGCTGCTCTCTTCACATAAATTTCAGTGGGGGTTTTCTTTTCTATTTCGTATTGTCTGCTTTCATCTCGCACAAACAACAAATTTTTTTCAATTTACATTTTACCCATATTTTATCCGCCCATTTTGGTCGTCCGGCAAAGTGCCCAACAACTTTTGTTGTTGCCAAGTTTCAAGTGCGCCCGCTTTCGCCCCCCTTCCCCTGGACAACACCCAGCGTTAGACAGATTTTATTACCAGCTACCAATGCTACTTACCCGGAAATGCTTGTCGCACCCTTTCCACACAAATAAACACATAAACACACACACACATTTAATTCTCCGGCAACCCTCTTTGGCTATGCAGAACTTTTTGTTCTGCATGGGTGTTATTATTCAGGTTTTTGCGCCCGGCTGGCAACCCTTGTGGCAGGTTCTTTCGTACTCACTAAAATTGTTGCATGTCAACTCACCCGCACACCCACCCCACACACACACACTTACACAGACACATCATGCATAGTTTTTTTCCCATATAAATTTCAACAGCAAGTGGTTTGGGCAACCCTGGCAGACCGAACTCAAGCAAACTCTGTTGGCAGGAAGGATGTTTCAATTTCTATTTTGTTTTATTCTACTCTTCCTGTTTTTATGTCGGTCGTTTGTGTGCTCCTTACTATGTGTGTGTGTGTGTGTGTGTGTTTGTGTGTGTGCAAATGACACAAACCTCCCCAAATACCCCAGCCCAGCCTTATTTTGGTCTGTCAGCTACTTTTGTTAAGAAAAAAATACTGCTGTGAAAACTGGCAACATCGCACTGCTCTCTCTGTTCTATGGGATTCTTTGAGACTTTGCTTTTGTTATGGTCGCTAGCCCTTTTGAGGAACTTTTTTCTGGTTACCTATTCCATAAGCTAGAGGGGCCTCCTATTTATTTAAGGCCCTTTGCCATTTCATTGAGTTCAGCTCCAAAATTGTTCGGCATCTATTGTCGGTCTTGTTGTTGTTTTTGCCATTGTTTTGCCGTCTTTGTTTGCGATGAGTTTTCGGTTTATATTTTGGCGAGCTGATTGTATTTTTCTTTGTCGGTACGTGACTATTGGACACGTACCGAACTCAATTGTACAGTGAGCTCTAACTAAATAAATTCACATATACATATCTTAAGATGAAATTGTGCTTCATCAAAATTTAACACACGACATAGTATATTGGAGAAAGTAAAGCAATTCGGTATTATAATGAATAAACTTTATAAATAATAAACGCTATTTGAAAGAGAATTAAAAATAATATAAAAAAAAAGTATACATATATATATGTGTATATGTAAATCAAGCACGATATTATTCAAATTCAAGTAAGAGTAAAAAATTAATATTAAAGTGGGATTTAATAAAATTTAAAAATGTTTAGTAGCTTAAATTCAAGACTTGGAATTACATTAAATAAATACATATACACTTATATAATTTTTAAATTTTATTGAGCACAGTTAAACAGTTTCAGTTAGTGAGCAAAATTTATGTTTTTTTTTTAGATTTCAGACCCGGTTTCAGTTTATTCCCAGCTCAAAAAAATTAAATTATTTTTTTAACCAATATTTTTTTTTGTAAAACAATTTTAAAAAAATCTTTATAAATCATGTATAAATATATTATTTATAAATAAATTACATTTAAATAGTTTTGCGCTCTCTTTGTCTTACAGCTAGGTTGAATTTCTCCAGTTGGTTTTTAGTATTCTAATATAGACTAGATAGCGAAATTTCTTGTTCGTTTTGCGTATTTAAGCATTGTAAGCCGCAAGCGTTGTGTTTTAATTACTGACCCATTTTTCCATGTTTCTTTCATTGCATAGCCTTGCGGCGCTGTTGCCGCTATTCACGGCGGGGGCACAGCTTTAAAGCGCCAAATAGCTTTTAAAGTGCATCTGAAAAGTTTAAAAATCTATGTAATTTGTGCGCTGAAAGGTAAATATGCCTTATGTACATTATGAATGTACATGCAATTATGCAAATTTACATAAACATAACCTACTAACTAAGCACGCAATTGAAACAAATGCAGAACCCGTTCTCCCCTCCCGCTCTCTCACTCTCTCTCGCTCGCTCGCTCTCTATTTCTATTTCACACACAGCAGAAATAGTTGACCTCATTTTTTAGGACTGTGCACAATTTTACTGCAACTTTTTTTTTCGCATTCACTGGGGCGCCGGCTGGCGGGCGTTTGCTATCGCCCGCTCTCTGCCCGCTCTCCCCTCTCCCTCTCTCTCTCTCCCTCTCTCGTCTGTTGCCAGCGTATTCGAGCTGCGCTCATTTTGCATGCATGCATTTGGCAACTCTGTCGGTTTTCAATTCGCTGGCGCTGGGATGGGGCGTGGTGGCTTGGGGGGCAACGGAGGGTGGTGCCCTACTTTTCGGGCTTTGTTTTGTTTTGAGCCTTTTATGAAATGCAGGCAGGTGGCGCAGAAACCGTTTGTTTGCATTTCTTTTCAGAAAAAAACAAACCATTCATTGAGGGAATGCACTTTCTGCTTGTTTCTCTGATGGCTGTTGACGTTGTTCTTGTTGTTGTTGCTGCTGTTGCCACATTTCATGCACAATAACAAACAGAAGACTTTTTCCATTTGACTGCTCGCGCTGTGTTTATTACACGTCCTTGTGCTAAAAACAACTACAAAGACGACGTCGGTGTCGGCGGTGAAAAACAGGCGGAAAGAGGTTGCTGCAAAAATCGATAAAGCAATTAATGCGAAAAGTGGCTGGCAACCACCCCCACAACCACAACACCAGCAACAACAACAGCGACTGAGGCGGCGGCAGTGGCAGCAACCCTGCGTATAAAAATAAACAGCCAACCACCCACAAGAAGCAACCCAACCCGACCCTACCCAGCTCAGCAGCGAACGTTTTGTATTCCTTCGTCTTCTTTTTCCTTTTGTCCACATTCTCTACACTCTTCTCTTCTCTTTGTTTTTTTCTGTCGTGTTTATTACTTTCGTGTTGTTGTTGCTGCTGCAACCCTCTTGTCGACAGCGTTGCCATGCGGGCTCTATTTGCGTTGGGTGGGCAGCCGTGTTTGCGAGAGAGAGAGAGAGAGAAGGACAGCAATAGCATGGGAGCCGTTGAAGCGCGCGCTTTACTTTAATGAAATAGTACTGCATCTGTGTATGTGTGTGTGTGTGTGTGGAATAACTTTTATTAAAGTCGTTATTTTAATTCACTTTTTTACTTGAGTTGACCATTCGCAAGGCGGCCCTTAACTGATTTCATTCAAATTTTAATGGGGAAATAGAAATATTAAGTTACACTTTACTGCTTACATATCTTTAAAGTGATTTGGGAAATATAACTTTTTTGACTTTTTGCCCCTAATGTTGAATTCATAGATGGAAAAAACGCTAGAATTTAAGCATAAATAGCTGAAGAAATAATGCTTCTTTAACAACTTTTGGAATATTAATATTAATTTTTACTTTGGTTTACTAAATTGTTGAAGCTTAATAAAATATAGGTCAGATTTCAACTATTTGAGGTTAAACTTTGTTTATTTATAACTTAAAACCTTAAAAAGTATAACAGACAACAACTTTGGGGTTTTGTATTTTTCTATGATTTTCAGTGCAAAGTTAGAATATAGTTATTAATTTATTCCGACTAGGCGCCTTTAAAACATAACTTTTCATTCATTCTATATATCCTGTAAACTTTTATTTTTTCAAAAGTTTTTATATTATGACTGTGCCTGCATATATAAATATTTTAATCAAAATTTGTCCAACTCAAAACTTTAGAAGGCTTAATTAAATGAAATAGTTCGTGTTATTTATGGAAAAGATAAATTTTAAATTCATATTTGTCAGAATTATTTCATTTCCTGCATATTTGATTTATTCCTAAATATATAATATTTTATTTTCATGAATCCATCTCTGTTCAACTTTCTCTGTATTTCTTAATTAAACTCCATATCCTGCACTGTTTTGCTTATCATAAAATGTTGTGCAATTTTTTTTGGCTCTAATCTCTTTTGCTCTGTTTCCCTTTAAGGGTTTGCGCTTCAGCCTAAGTTGTCTGTCCTGTCTCCCAACAATATTGATTAGCTTTTTGTCGCGTTTTAACAACAAAATCCAGCCCAACATTCATCCAATGAAAGCTGTCAGAATTGCTCAAACTTAAAGTAGACGAAAAATCCCCCAGATTTTCCATTTTGCTCTTGGTTTTGTTGTTGTTGTTATGAAAAAAGTTTTTGTTGGCCATTCCATTTATATGAGAGTGTTTGGTCCGTTGCTGAACTGGATGCCAGCTGGACGCTCCTTGCAGCCAAAAGCCATAAACTATATTGGCCCAGACATTTTTGGCAATGTTCCCAAAGTAACGAGCAAACATGAAACTATGTGAATATACTTACACACATACATGTACATAAAGCCCACTGCACGAAAACACAGTCACCAGTTAACACACTTATGAGGAAATTTTGCGATTGAATTCAAACTCGATTTATAGAAAAATTTGTTTTAAATGACAAAGCAAAGTTCGTAAAATTCTATAAAATTTAATTTTTTGATGAAAAAAAAAAATGTTTTTTTTTTTTATTTAATATAATTTATTTCAATCAAATGTGCAGTTAAGTATTTAAGTATTAAATTTTATTTTATTAAACAGATTATAATCTGCGCTTTCAATATAACATTATGTGTATATATAAACATATAAGATATAAAAAAAAAGTTTCTAATAACATCACCAAAAATCTAAAATGATTGATCTTTTTAATCATGACATCAATTCTAGTCATTTATTAAAGTATTGTGTTTTTACAATAGATAATATATATATAAATATTAATAATAAATATTCTGCCTAAAAAAATTTAACATTCATTTCGTTTTAAGCTTTCTCGAAGAGTCGAAAGTGTATAAGGTTGTTTCCAAGGATCTAGTCTGTGCTCCACAGGCTTTCTGTGTATCCTTAAGAATTCTGTTTGTACGTACATACGGTGGTATATTCATATATATATATATTCTATCAGACTTAAGTCGGCGTCCATCTACACACACTGTCAACTTTTTATGGCTTTTTTCTGTGCAAGTTTTCAACAACTTTTTGCATATTTCAAGCCACCGCCCAACGCACACATTACTGTATACATATTTTATGTGTTTGGCCCCCATCCTCGGATCCTTCAAAAGCCCTCTGGCTTTAGTTTAGTTATTTCTCAGCACCATCATCATCATCAAAATCATCATCATCATCGTCATCGTCATCATCTCACAGCCTCAACTTTTCGCCATTCCTCTTTGACTTTGTCGTTGCTCTTGAGCTTTGTTCGCATTTTCCACATTTTTCCCACGTTCGCTTAGTGTGCGGGGGTTAGCTTTGTTGTGGAAACTCAACCCCTCCTTGGAAATAAAAAAAAGCTGCTTAAAACAAGCACCAAGTGCGTTTCCTTGAGAAACGATTTGTGCCCGCTAATGTTTTCATTCTGGCCATTTCATTTCTTCTGACTTTTAATGCTGCCCCTTTCTCCTTCATCGCTTGTGCGCTTTGCCCTTTAATATCGTATTTCAAATCTTTTCTTTAAAACATTTTTAAAAGCAAATTGCAAAGTTGCAAAAAAAAACAATATTTTTGGCATGCGCAATGTCCGTCTTGCTGTCCGCTATTAAAGCTATTGTGCACTTGCGGAAAAGTGTCAATAATTTTTGAATACTGGTGGGCGTGGCAAATGACAAAACCTACTTCTATATCTCTAGATTGATTCTGGGTTTTCAAAAAAAAAAAAACAAGTAAAATTGCTCTAGTTGGGACCTCCCGACTAGGAGATACCCTGAACTCAACCGATTTTGATGAGGATGGTCTTTTTGTTTATGGTTCGGTGTCTACATTTCAATTTAATAGTAAAATTTTTGGTCCAAATTCATGTAAATAATTTTCGAATATATACCCTAGTGTACCCATATAAGGATAGGTCTCAACTTTCCCCAGTCGTAACTTTGCCAAAACTCAACCGATTTTGAAGAGGATAGTCTTTTTGTTCATGGTTCGGTATCTAGATGAATTCTACATTTCAGTTTACAAATAAAACTTTTGGTCCAAATTCATGTAAAAAGTTTTCGAATTTATACCGTAGTGTGCCCATATACGGAAAGTTCTCAACTTTCCCCAGTCGTAACTTTGCCAAAACTCAACCGATTTTTATGAGGATGGTCTTTTTGATCATGGTACCGTATCTAAATGAATTCTACATTTAAATTTAAAAATAAAATTTTTGGTCCAAATTCATGTACAACATTTTTGAATATAAATCCTGGGGTTCCCATATAGGGATAGGTCTCAACTTTCCCTAGTCGTAACTTTGCCAAAACTCAACCGATTTGATGAGGATGGTCTTTTTGTTCATGGTTCGGTATCTAGATGAATTCAACATTTCAGTTTAAAAATAAAATTATTGGTCCAAATTCACGTAAAAAATTTTCACACCTGTGTAAAATAAGTTAAAAGATTATTGTATTTAATCATTTGAACCCGATAAAAGTGAGGTGAGACCAGCTAATATTTATATTTATATTTATATTTATTACAAAATAATTTATTACAGGCCTTTTAAAATAAATTCTCATTTATCTCCCCATCAATGCCTTTAAATGGATTAAATTAGTTGATAGTGTTTAAGTTTTATATACTAATAAATGCTCGAATTCACACGAATTTAACACATAATACTGTTTAATGTTCGAACATATCAAATTCACCCTTTAATTATAGAGTTAAAGTAGTCCATAGTAAAAATCAATATGAACACTAAGTTCGCAATTTAATGTGAATATGGGCATAAGTACGTACATATTTGTGCATAATTGCATAATGCAGCATTGATGTTGGCCAAGAGGTCCTGTCCTGTCCCTGTCATTTATTGCACATGTTGGCATTCAATTTTCGTGTCAAAGCCAGGCCAAAAAGCTTTTGCCGTCTGTCTGTGCCACGTTCCCCGTTATTCAACTTGTTGCCATCACCCCTGCGGTTATTTGATGAGTATCCGCTGCACTCTGCGAGTGGCTGCCCCGCTTAACGTGCGAGTCAACGTGCCACAACAAGCGGCAGCTGTTTCTGAGGATAACCGCAGAGCGACAACCGCGCAAAAACAACAACTGAGAATCCTTCAACTTCGTGCAGAACAAGACAACAAATTATAAGTGCACACACATCGCAATTGATGGCACTGCGACACTTGTGCTCAACGTTTAGATGCCCTGTAAATTCTCGTTTTTTTAGATTTAATGATTTTAAGCTAAATTTCGATATATATTTTATAAAGATTTTGATTTTGTACCTTTTAAATTAAATTCTATAAATTCAATAACTTGAAAATTCAATTTATTTGTTAAATTTAAACACACTTTAAACATTCAAAAGAATTCAAATTGTGAATAACTTTGTAGAACCTCTTCTTCTCTTGTGTACAGGGTATATTTTGAGTGGTTTTCCCTCTTTTTGGTACGTACCAAACATGACGTTGCCACTGCATTTTGTGTTCTCCTCTTCCCCGTCCCCTTTCGTGCTGCCTCCCGATCTCTGGCGATCGGCAGCGCAGGTGTTTGACTTCTTGCAAGCTGTTCGGCAAATTCAACTTCCAGTTGCGGTTCGCTGTCACATGTTTTCTTCTTCTTCTTCTTCTTATTGTTTGTGTATCTCTTATGACAACAATATATGTACAAACGTATTTAGTTATGTGTATTCAAGTAACTAGGTTAAACACTTATCTTATCAGCGTGCCGTTTGTTTTTGTTATTATGATAACAACCGCAAACGTTTAATGGCCTTTAAATTCCAACAGGTGGCGCTAACGATTACGGTTATGTATAACACTTGTATGACAGTACCTCTATAACAGCTAGATCGGCAACCTTCTGTTTAAAAACAACTATTTGCTCTTCTCTTTAATTAAAATGTAATCACTTTTATTAAATTATAAGTTGTTTACTGTGGTTAAAAAAAAGACCACACATATATACAGTAATGGAAAGGTATAAATTAAATGGGATTTTAAAATTTTGATTTGTTTATATCTTAAACTAAAATATATCAACAGAAAATTTGAACTTCTTTCTATTATTTTCTTCAGTCCTATGACAAAGGGTGAGAAAGCGAATATGAAAATGTTCGTCATCTTTATTAATATTTCGAAATTCGATTAATACGAGGCTTATCAGTCAACGAAAATAGGCGTTCTAATTTTTCTTTAGATTCCAACTGCGATGTCTGTTTATATATATAAACATACGGGGACAAAAATATATGCATGCATATATGTTTTATTGATTATCAATATTGAGTGCATGACCTCAATGATACCGCGTAGTGTACAACAACAAAAATCAAGAGTCATAAGAAAACAAAGGAAAATTGATTGACGCCTCAGGCGATTTACGTTCATATTTATATTTATCATATGTATATATATATATATATATATATACATAGGTGTATGTATGTTTATAATTAAGTATCGTTGAATTTCGCTGCAACAAAAACTGTTTACAGCTGGCATTTCGATTGTTGTGTTAACATTTCAATTACTGAATATTTTCAATATTTGCAATTTTATGAATGCTGCGCATTAATGCAATATTAAAATAAGCGAATACAAGAAAAATTATATTCATATTTTTGCAGCTGTTTGCACAGCATCTTTAAAGTCAGGGGAACGAAACGAGAATGGAACGCACTCGGGCGGGCAATTGTGCTGGTCAAACTGTATGCTCTGAAACTGTTCGCTTTCAGAGCTGTTTCTAATTTGCAGTCTTTTGACAGCGCTAATCAGCAAGCATTGAACGGCTTATTGTTTTACAATTTGCTGCAAGTATTTATTTCATAGATAAATACACACACACACACACACTAGAGCTCATGCCCCTAAAAGCACAAAGACCTTGCGCTAATTAACTAAACAAATACAAATTTTGTCGGAATTTGTGAAAACAGCAGCAACAACCAGAACAACAATTAGAACCGACAAGAAAACAGCAGTAAAAATCATACAAATTAACGCAAAATCAAAGCGTAAACCAATTTAACCTTCGGTCATGCAATCACAACAAACACGTGACCATGAAAATATTATTGTTAAAATGTAAATAAAAACAAAAAGCCACGAGAAAATTATGAAACTGTTCGTTACCAATTAAATAATGCAATTACAACAATAATAAGTCGAACGAGTGTGATAAAAAAAAAAAACCAAACCAAAAAGAGCGCTGGGGGCGTACAAACGACAAACCATTTGCTGTAACGGCAAATAATTGACATGTTAGCATAACATGACAGAGAAAGAGAAAAAGAGAGGGCGAGAGAGACTGAGTGTCAACAGTCGCATTGCCTCGAGGCAAACAGACAGTTGTGCTAATTTTAATTATTTGTCGCAATGACCTTGACCCACAGTGGTGAGAGCAGTGTGCGCTGAGAACAGTAACGAACAAATGAGCAATCAAAATACACAAGCATAATAATAATAAAGCCCGTCTGGTCGCTGATCATAAAAATAGCAAAGCGCGCGCTAAAATAAATCGCAATGATAAACCTACACACACACACACTTTTCAATTTTTATTCATTTTATTTGCGATTTAGTTTTATTGTTGTTTTACTGGGCGATATTAAACACACAACACAGACTGCGTGGCAGGCAAAAGTCATAAAAAGAAAAAAATAAAAACAAAAAAAGAAAGAAAGGAAAAACAACAGCTACAACTAAAGCGAACAATGTAGAAGAAGCAAATGAGTTGCTCGCGTGGGCGTTGGCAGCGCTGCTCGCGTGTATCCGCCAGCAAATAAATATGCATGTGAACGTGCTCTTCCAATAGAGTAGGAGCGAAAGAATGGGAGTCTGAGAGCTGTTTAAGTTGATTAAAAGCGCGGCAAAGACTCTGCGCTATGTAATTGTGTCAACCAGCGTGTGTGTGTTTGTGTGTGCGTGCGAATGAGTGGGCATGCAATGGAAATGTATGTCACGCCTCCACAGGCAAAACAATAAAGAGTGTGCGCGACTAGAAGAATACCCTGAACCACGGTCACATTTACTGCCCTAAAATGATAACAGGATAGATAATTACGAATTGAGAAATTTTATATTTTTCTTATCGACCTGAAAGAGGGGATCTATCAAGTTGACTTAATATTAATATCTCTGCATTTATACCTGTCCATCACAGGATATTTAAAGGCACATACACACCTTTATAGATAGCTAAAGTTTCTTTCTACAATTATTTTTATTGTATTAATGAGTTGAAATATTTATATATACTTATACTTGTTCTGTAATTGTGAACTTGTTTTATTTCCCAAGAACTAGAGTAATAACTAAACAAATCTTTTATTCGAACTGTATAATTTATTAGTTTTTATTGATTGAATATTAAGCGGGTTAGCTATAAATAAGAATAAAGCTTGATGCGGGAGCTTAATCAATTAGAAAAAAAGGAAAATTGTGGGAACCTTCGTTCCCAATTATTTAAAATTACGGCAATCAATTTTGTTATTTTTTTTTTTTGGTTTAGTTTGATTTTATAAAGATATAACATATAAAAAATATATTCCATCAGTTATTACATATAAATAATTTTTGTTTCGTAAAAAAGAATTGGCTTACAATAAATTTTAAATAGCACCAAATTACGTGCATACCATATATACAATATATATACCATATATATATATGTAAACCTTTATGCAACACACAGTTCTCGCTAGACAATAATCTTAAACGATTGCACAAGTTTCAGAGGTGGGAGAATTCAGCCAGATTTTGATTATGATTTTATTATTGTTGTTGCCGGGCATTATCCGAATTGACCATCACAATGAATGTACCCATACTATTTGAATACGTGTAGACGTCGTAAATTTGATCCAGATTAAAGTACTACAAATGTATTTACATATATTTGGTTTTTACTTCCAACAGACAATTTCTAGGCAGCTATTAACAAATGCTTATGATGGAAATTACATCTCAAGAACAAATATATTGATAATTAACCGGTATATAAAACTGGTATTTAAAGAAAATCGCAGCATAACTTTTTGAAGGCTTAATATATTAATTGCAGAGTAAGGAAATTTACACCCCTCTCTGCGATTCTCATGAATTCAAGTGATGCCTGAGACTTTTGTTGTATTCTGTAATTTTTAATATTTGAAAAAAATTTTTTTCTTTCTCTCTCATGCTCTATGTATTCTTATATATATTACATATTCTTGGTCAGCATCAATAGTTGACAATCCTGACAATATCTGTTTGTCAGTATTAGTGATATTAAAAACCAGCGATGCTTTACTTGATTAAAATCTGTTATTGATTTAAGCAAAATATTTAAATAATTGTGCCTGTCCATGCGAATGCTTGATTGGCTCTTTAGCTAAATAGAAACAGATAGGCATACAAAACAACTCGCAGCAGACATCGGAACGGTTAACCGCCCGAACAGCATGGCTGCAGGTCGATTGGGTGGGCTGGAGGGAGGGGGGTTCACATGCAGCTCAGTTGCTGTTGTCAGTTGTCGGTATTTCATGGAAACAGATACAGATACATTCGCACAGGATACATATGCATACGTATGTATGCAGATACTGCGAGACAGACGGATGTTCGCACACGTGCATGCATGGCAAACATAAAGCCGGAGAGTTATACATAACGGTATTTATATAAACATGCACATGCACATAATTGTGTTTACATGTCATATGTGGCAGAGTAGTTGCCAGACAGGATTGGGTTGGGTTACGACCAGGCATACATAAAATACACGCACACACACACACAAATTTGTTGCAGCAATGCGAATGCCAGCGAAAAGGTAATTCAATTTAATGTGGTGCTTGTCTAGCCAAAATATTTCAACGTCCTAGCAGAGGGCTTTAAAAACACCGCTATGACTTAAAGCTTTAATTAAACCCCATTCCACAATATTTACTGGGGGTTGCTATCGATTTTCCGTAGCATTTTTACATTTACCCTGACGGCGGTCCCCCCATCCATTTACGAACATAAAAATAACTTTGGAAAGCTGCTGTCGACATTTTGTCTATGCTAATGAAGTCCCATTGTCGCACTGAGGGACACGCCCACTTGCATTAACGCAAAGCAGCACACGCACGGGAATTAAATAAAACAAAAACAAAAAATGTTCAAACGTGACTCGCATTATAAATTAGCATAATATACATAATGAATAAAAACACAGTAAATAAAAAATTAAATAACAAAAAAAAGTGTATGTGAAGTATAAAAAATATTTTTTTTTATAAGTTTACTTAGAAAGCTTAATTGTGAATGAAATATGATATTTTTTTGTTATTATTTTGGAAAATTCTGCGATATTTTTATATACAACCATATTTTATAAAAAATATATTTTGAATTCAATATGTGCATATAATGCATCGGCAATGTGTGTACGCTGTAAACCGCTGATATTAAAAACTGATTAATTTAGTTATATAGCCATTATATTATTGTATAACATAGTTTAGTAGCTTACTATCTTTGCTACGTGTCTTTGCACGCCTTTATTCAATGTGAATACGTATTTTATATAACAACACATGGCGCTATATGGTGCTACATTTATTTGGATGAAGCTTTTCAGTTTTTTTGAATCACAAGCCCATAATCAGCATCTCGAGTTTATTTAAATTTTGATTTGATCAGTTTGATTTTTATGAATTATGTTACGTTCAATGCATTCTCAAGCCTTGTTTATTTATGTTCTACCATTTCTGTGTTTCTTCTCTTTCTTCTTGCAGACCACCCACCCAATATATAAACGCATTCAAATACACATAAAACAGTTTCATTAAAGCCGAGATCTCAATTTCTCAAAAACACAAACGACGTTTTGCAACACTGAACGACGCGCGCGCACCATGCGTAACGTTAGTTGGCAGAGCGCGCGTGCCATGGAACGCAGTGAAATGAAACGGAACGGTTGGAATTCACGACGATAAAATGAATCTAATGCGGCGGCAACAACAGCAGCTAGATCAACATCCGCATACGACAGGCGAAAATGTTGCTGCACATTGAGGAAAATGCATCGTTTTCTTAACATACAGCAAAATATAAAATTACGCAACTATCATCAGTTACTTTTGTATTTTGTTGCTGGTTCATTGGCTGCCACTGCTGCTGGAGGAAGACGACGACGAGGAGGCAGAGAAGACGGAGATCGAGATATTTTTGTGGGCGGGAGCAGCAGCAGCAGCAGCAGCGCAGCAGCAGCAACAGCAACAACAATAACGTAACGATCGTAACGTAACGTGACGCACACAAAATCAACTAGAGGATAGTTTGTTAGCTTTTAGTTTATTGTTTTATTTAGCCCAATACATACACATAATTAACCCAACGCTGCCACTGTTCCTAAGACAACAACAAACAAACAATCTATCATCGTAATCGTAATTATAACGTAACGTAACGTAGCGCGTAACGCCTCTACACTGCTCCTCTGCCAACGTTTTTGATCATCATCGTCATCATCATTATAAACATTATGCACCGAATTTCATGATATATGAACTCATTTAACTGACACTGCTACCAAATAGAACAGTCAGATCAGCAACAATTATAACCAAGAATCGCGAAGCATAAAACAACAAACGTGACGTTGTTTTAGTGTTTCGTCATCAAATTGACCTTTTGCCACACAGCTGGCAAGGGTAAAATATGGCAACACCGCAAGTCAAGGACTTGGTGTTGCGCTCGCCAGCTGGCTCCTCCGATACCATCACATTCGCCTGGCCACTGCAGATTGGACATGGACAGGACAAGCACGACAATGGCATCGATATTATCGATACAATTAAATTCGTGTGCGATGAGCTGCCATCGATTTCATCCGCATTCGAGGAGATTAACCTCAATCACATTGACACTGCCTGTTATAAGACTATGACAAATCTTGTCGATCGCTTCAACAAGGCTGTCGACAGTATTGTTGCATTGGTAAGTATATTCACCATTAATATTAAAACAAATTTGTTCGAAGAAAGAGTAGCTTACAGATTCAAGACGATAGAGAAAAATAATATGGCTTAAAAAAACTAAAAAAAATATTAAGCAAATACCAATTTTTAGTCGCAAATTTTGCGATTCTACTTTAGATATATAGATTTGATCTATTTGCCCCGATCGCAGTGGGCGTAACTTTAGAGGAACTTTTTAGTAAACTTTCTGATGTATCTATGTTTACAACTAATAGTGATATATATATATGATATATATGAAAATGTTTTTTCTATAGACGCAAATAGAAAAAAAATGAAATAAATAAAAAAAAAAATATATATATATATATATATAAATATCAATCTATAATTAATTTCCAATTTTACAGGAAAAAGGAACTTCACTGCCCGCCGAGCGTTTGAATAAGTTCGCTCACCCTAGCCTTTTAAGACACATACTACAATTAGTTTACAATGCTGCCGTACTCGACCCGGACAAACTCAATCAGTACGAGCCCTTCTCGCCGGAGGTATACGGCGAGACGTCGTACGAGCTGGTACAGCAGATGCTCAAACATGTCACCGTCAGCAAGGAGGACACGTTCATTGATCTCGGTTCCGGTGTGGGACAGGTGGTACTCCAAATGGCCGGATCGTTCCCGCTCAAGACATGCATTGGCATTGAGAAGGCGGACACGCCCGCTCGCTATGCGGAGCGCATGGATCTGATATTTCGCCAGTATATGGGCTGGTTCGGCAAGCGTTACTGCGAGTACAAACTGATCAAAGGTGATTTTCTGGTCGACGAGCATCGCGAGAAGATCACCTCCTCGACGCTGGTGTTTGTCAACAATTTTGCCTTTGGACCAACGGTCGATCATCAGCTAAAGGAGCGATTTGCCGATCTCCGCGACGGCGCTCGAGTTGTCTCCTCCAAATCGTTCTGTCCGCTCAACTTTCGCATTACAGATCGGTAAGTACTTATTGAGTTTGCTATTGAACGAAAAACTTGATCAATTGTTTTTCCATCCGCAGAAACCTCAGTGACATTGGTACAATAATGCACGTGAGCGAAATACCGCCCCTGAAGGGATCTGTTTCGTGGACCTGCAAACCGGTTTCATATTATTTGCATGTGATCGATCGAACTATTTTAGAGCGCTATTTTCAGCGACTGAAAACCAAAGGCGGCGGTGATCACGATCATGCCGGTAAGTAACTAAGTGGGTTCGGGATCGGGGCCGAGGCAATCAATGATAATGAAAACAGCACACGTTCAATTCGTCACAAATCAATTTCGATCTTTAGCCATGATCGAATCAGTTGTCAGTCAGCCATAAATCAGTACATGATCATTCACAATCACCTACGATCATTCACTGTTGATCATTTTTCGTTTAAACTTAAAATTGATTATTTAAGAATATTAAAAAAATATATATTTTATTAAGTTATATTTACATTACCAATATTTATAGATGTGTATGTATGTATCTATGCTGTATGGATATATCTATGCTAAAGTTCCTATCGGAAAGCGTGTATATTTTTGTTCAGTTAATATTATTATTATTATTATTGGTTAAATAGTATTTAAGAAAATTTACACAGCTTATATACTTGATAAGGCATGTTTAGGCAGAAAAACAGAAAAAATAAAATTAAATCAATTTATTTAAAAATTTTTTTTTTGTTATCGTACAAATAACTATATAACTATATATAAATATCTAAATATATTTTTTACGTTGTTTTTAATTATTATTACTCGTTTTTGAAGTGAAAAGAGCATATTGGGTTTGAGCAATGTCCGTAAGTCCGTGTGAATGTCATTATTGATAAAATTTTTTGACAATTTCGAGTTCTGGGATCCACAACTCTCATATTTGAAACTCTCATAACTTTGTCAAAACTGAACAGATTTTCAGATTAGACTTTATATTTATTTTGTATTTAAAAAATAATTTGCTATTTTAAAATTAAAAGTTTTTTAAATTTGTTGATAAAAAATAAATCAATCCTCCCCCTATCACTTATTTTCGGCAAAGAAATATTTTAAAATGTAAATAAATTAAAATTTGTTTTCGGCAAAGAAATATTTTCAAATGTAAATAAATTAAAATCGGTTCTGAAGGGGTCAAACAATTAGTCAAAAATCATGCCAAAATCAGCCCAGATGGATTTTTTTTTGTGTAGAAATAATGTTAGAATGTTGGTATTAAACTGAGAACGAGTATTGCGCTGTCGGTTACACTCGACTGCAATTTTCTTGTATTTGTATTTACTTGTACTTTGTTTTAATTAGTTTAATATGTGTTATATGTTTTTGATCTTATAGAAGATTGAAATAATTTCAAATTTACCTTTTTTGACAGCCTCTATGATTACTATTTTATGTATGCAGAATTGAATCCAAGCGTTAGTCATAAGCCTTTCTGGGTAGTTTAATCAATTCTAATAGATGAACTTTTTTTTATCAATATTTTGCAGGCACTGTGCGTACCACACGCGATCGCGCCAAACGTGAGGCAAATATTGGCCAGCAGAACAACAATCACAACAACAACAACAATCACAACAACAACCATCAGCGAGAGCAGCGGGAACAGCAGCGTGAGCGTGAACGAGAACGGGAGCTGTTTAACGGTCCCGCCCAGCAGCGGCATCAATCGCAATCGCCGGCGAATGTCAGCGGCGGCGTTGGTGGATTAGCCGCCTCCAAGACACGCCAACAGCTGGCGACAGCTCAACAGCAGCAGCAGCAGCAGCAGCAACAGCAACAGATGCAGCAGCGCAGTCTGGACATGGAGAGCAGCACGGAGAGCGACGCCGATGGTGAGGCGACCAATGGCAACGGCGGCAACACGACGACAACCACCAACACCACCTCAGCGTCGAATGGGCCGATGACGCGCAAGGTGTGGTCGGACTGGTGCAGTTCCAAGGGCAAGAGTTCGCAGTCGGACGATGAGGAGAACAACAACAGCAACAGCAACAACAGCAACAGCCAACAGGGACGCGTGCCACGTGCGCTTGCCACGCTGAAGAAGCGCAAGAAGCTGACACGGAAAGCGGCCATTGCCAGCAAATCGGCGGCGGCAGCGCAACGCGAAGCGGCAGAGGCGGCGGCGATCGCTGCCGTTGCCACATCCGCATCGGCCAGCAAGGAGTCCAGCAGCAAGGAGGATCAGCCGCGTGCGGCCAGCGCCGGACCCGGTCGCAAGGGGCGCTTAAAGAAGGGCCAACGTGGTCGCAAGTGCCTGAAGATCGCCGGCCTCGATGTGCTGCACAAGCAGACGGTGCTGAGCACCTCGGGCGATGCGATGACCAAGAAGCTGCCCGCAGCGCCCGGCACCGTTGACCAGCAGCTGACGTCGCTGCTCACCGGCGACATGTCGCACCGCGAACTGGACATACCCGCCGCGCCCCAGGACACGCCCTACGCCCTCCAAATATTGCTCGACCTGTTCCGCGCCCAGTACATGACCATCATCGAGCAGATGCGCTCCAGCGCCTATCTGCCCCAGGTGCAGAAACAGATCGCCCAGGAACAGGAGCGCATGGCGCGCCTCAAGAATCGCGCCAGCCAGCTGGACAAGCAGATCAAGGTCTTGATCGATGACAGCGTCACGCTGCTCAAGGTGAACTATTTTCTTTAACAATTTATATATATTTTTTTAATTTTATTTTACAAATTCTTTTGATTTTGTCATTGTAAATTGTATATTTATATATTTTTAATTGTTATGTGGGGACTTTAAATTTATAATATGTGTTCAATGATAAATAATGTCCGTCTGTATAAGCCAAAGAGCTCAAATCTTACCGATTTCATAAAATCGATAAAAAAAAATCTACAAAAAACTCAATTTGTTTCTGTATATTTCTTATATTGTCCGAGCTAAAAATCCCAAAATTGGTTTAAATTAATATTTTAATAAAATATTTCATTAAGATTGGTTAGGAAACACAGACTTTATTAGTAAACTAAAAGTGAGCGTAGGACACCCCGCTGTTGGATTCACCCAATCGGGCGTTCCTGACACTTCCTGAGCATTTCCACTAGTTTTTTATTTATTTTATGTTTTGGTAAAAAAAGTCTTAAAAATTGTTCTTTCTGTTGCGCAGGTGCGAATGAATGAGCTGGGCATCAATGTGAACTCACCGAATGATCTGATCGCACAGGCCAAGGAGATTGTGGGCCGGCACAAGGATCTGCAGCATGCGGTGAGCAAGATGCGCAACGAGGTGACCGTCTACGAGAGCGAACAGAAATTGCTGCTGAGCAAGCAGCTGAAGCATCTGCCCGAATACCAGAAACTCTGCGCCGTCAGCAGTGGCGGCAATGGCAAGGTGAAGTTGGAGCTGCCCCAGGAGCTGTCCGAAACGGCTGCCCAGGAGCTGGTGCTCAAGGAGATCGCGAACACGCTGAGCCAGCGCAAGAAGCTCTACGCCCAGGTCTCCACCATTGAGCAGGAAACGAGCTCGCTGCAAAAGTCTGCCGAGGAGCGGAGCACAGCCGCCTCCCTGCTTGCCCAGGGCACCAACATCAGTCTGGCCAGTGGAGCACCAGCTGCTGTTGCAGCAGCAACAACAAGTGCAACAACTGCAACGAATGCAACCAATTGCAACAGCAGCAGCAGCAGCAGCAGCAGCAGCAGCATCAGCAGCAAGCTGAACAGCGGCAAATCTTCGCGTCGCAGTCGCGAACATCGCGCCCGGTCGCAGGAATGGCCCGAGGTGCCGGAGGTGGGCAAGATACAGGAGAGCAATCCGGAGGTGCTCGCCCAGAAGATACTCGAGACCTGTCGCCAGGTCGAGGCCGGCAAATTTCAGGCGCCGCCCGCCGCCATCAATTTGATCAATGGCAAGCCCAAAGCGGAGCTGAAGACGTCACCGGCGCCGCTCTACAAGGACAGCACGCTAATGCCGGCGCCCAAGCAGCAGCAGCAGCAGCAGCAACAGCAGCAACCACAACAACAACTGCAACAGCAGGCTGTGCTGCTGCCCAAGTGCGAGCTGCCGGGTCTGGGCCGCAAGCAGGAATCACCCAAGGTGGCCAACTTTGAGGATCGACTCAAGAGCATTATCACATCGGCACTGAACGAGGACCAGGAGCAGCGCAGCAAGGCGCTGCCCAGCATGGAGACGACGTCGCCCGTGCCGAAGCGCAGCAAGCAAATGTTGGCCCAAACGAGCGCCGGCGGCAACAACAACAACAGCATGCAGAACATCATCACCGTCTCCACGCAGGGTCTGATGCACTTGAATGCCAACACGACCATATCGCCCATAACGCCGCCGTTGCCGGGTCCGCGCGCTGCTGCAGCCGCCTCCACGGCGCCGCCGCCGCCCGCCAATCTGCCCTACGGCAGCGCCTACATGAGCAGCAAGCAACAGCAGCAACAGCATCTTCAACAGCAGCAGCAGCATCAACAGCTGCAGCAGCTGTCCGGCAAGTATGGACTCAAGGAGTCCAAATATGCGACAGCACGAACCGGTGCCGCTGTGCCGCCGCCGCCACCACCACCGCCCACGTCCGCATCCGCCTCCGGCTCCGGTTCCGGCTCCGCGACGCTGTATGCGGCGTCCCCAGATTTGGGCTACCATCGTCGACGCGCTTCTGTGAGCGCCAACAGCTACGAGCACTTCTTGGCCCAGCAACAGCAGCAGCAGCAGCATGCGCTCCTTTTGGCCCATGTGGCGCAGCAGCGACTGCAACAGCAGCAGCAGCAGCAGCAGCAGCAGCAACAACATCCGCATCATGCTCATCTTCATCATCATCAGGCGGCGGGCACGACAGCAGAGTTCAAGGCGCCAGCTGGCAGTCGCGAACAGATTGCAGAGCAACAACAACAGCAGCAACAGCAGCAGCAGCAACAGCAACAGCTGCAACAACACACCAGCTTGGAGCTGCTGCCGCGCTCCAGTTCGGCCAACTCGGACTATGCCGGCTATCGCGTGGAACGTCTAACGGTGCGACCGCCCAGTCGGCCCAGCTCCAACTGCTCGCAGCCGGACTACACGCAGGTGTCGCCCGCCAAAATGGCGCTGCGTCGCCATCTCTCCCAGGAGAAGCTGAATCAGCCGCCGCAGGCGTTGCCCACACCGCCGCCGATGGCACTTGGGCCGCCGTTGACAGCCGGCAAGACAATCGGTGATCTGGTCAATGGCGAAATCGAGCGCACGCTGGAGATCTCGCACCAGAGCATCATCAATGCGGCGGTGAACATGAGCACCGGAACGGGCGCCGGCAGCGGCGGGAGCAGCAACAGTGCCCACTTCATGGAACGCGCCTTCCTCGCCGAACGCACCAACGACCGTCTGCTGATCAATCTGAATGCCCAGCGGCCGGAACGGGTGCACGTGCGACCCCTGGGCGAAGATGCGGCCGAACCGCAGCCCACCAACTACAGCCAGGTGGCAGCTAGCAGCAGTAGCAGCAGCAGCAGCAACAACAACAACAGCAGCAGCAATTTGGCCACCTTGGCCCATGTCGCCTATGCCCAGAAATCGCAGGCGGGCGCACGTGCGTCCTCGTCGTCGCGACCTGGACGCGATTACCAGCCGGTTGCGTTGCCGCGCGCCGAAATGATGGGCTGCATCGAGGCCTACTTCCACGAGGAGCAGCAACAGCAACAACAGCAGCAGCAGCAGCAGCAACTCCATCAGCAACAGCACCAGAAATCAAAGAACTCCGCTGGTGGTGCGAACGGTGGTGCGCTGCGTGCACCACGCTTGAATGGCGCCAATCCGCCCTTAGAGGGTAAGTCCTAAGTAGCTAATATATATATAGAAACTAAGAAACCTTAACTGATCACAAACATTTTTGGGATGGGGGTAGCTAAGACAAATGATGCCTCACTTTGGTCCAATTAAGTAGAATCGTATTCATTAAGTATTATTTACATAAAAAGTTAGTCCCAAAAAAAAAAAAAAAAACAACAATAGCAATAATAAATTTAATAACGTATTTGAATATTTTGAACACATATTAAAACTGAAGCGATAATGCCGCAAAATTTTAAAATTGGTTCAGATTTGACAAAGTTGTGGAAATGTGAAACATGGGTGCTACAAAAATAAATAAAAAAGAATAGTTTTTTTTTTAAATCTATATATCAGACTTGCATATCTGTTCACTTTTTACAACGTTATAGATTCCGGGAACTTAAAACATTTTTGGCAATCTGAACACGTCTAAAAAGCTTCACTAGCGACAAACAATATTGCTTATGTCAGATAGATGTACGGACAATAAGACAGACAAACTGAACATACTCTATTTAACCTCATATTCACTAATTGGAATTTTTTAAATAAATCTTATTTGATTTGCGCTAAATAGAAACATAAATATGAATAAATAATGGTGTCGCTCTTAATTGTTAGCAATTTACAAAAGTAAATAGTTTACAGTTACAACAATATTTGTGTTCTTTTTATTATACCAAATGGCCAATTGCCTTTTCATTTGCAACTATTTCATTTATAAAAAATCAAACCAATGTACAAATAAATAATAAACAACCAATTTATATACGAATTTAAAAATGTAGAAAGAAGACTCAAACTGATGACATCAATATGTATTAGAAGTACTCGCATTATACATAGTACCAACATCTGATGGAAACCATTTCGAGCAGCATTGTTTAGAAATTTCCCGATTTCTGCAATACAAGAATCCCTCAATTTGTTTTTTGGCGCCATCTCGAAGCTTCTAATATTGTGCTAGTAGTTTATTAGAAACCAAGACATCCAAGGCTAGATGGCGCCACATAACTAAACCGTTTTCCTTTATACCCGAACTCATATTGAAAATGGGTAAAAAGGTTACAATGATTTTGTGCAAATGTGTGTAAACAAGCATCTTCGATCCAGTCCGTCTGTCCGTCCGTCAATATCAACTCTGTGACTTTGGAATGTACAAATGAATTGAACTTACGCAGAGCTAGTTGATTAATCTATTTGGAAAATTCAAATCAAAAATTTTAACTCCAAAAATCTTAATTCTAAATAATATGCAAATGCTCTTTTAAAATTCAGTATGAATGCAGCTGGGTTCAGGGTATCACCTAGTCGGGCATTCTCGACTCGAGCACTCTTACACTTGTGCTGCTTGCATTACTGATGCGCTTCGTTCACTTGTTGCAGGACTAGCCGCCTCGCTGCAGGATCATGTGCGAGCACGCAAATACAAGGAGGAGAACGAGGAGCGCCAGCGACGCGCTGCAGCCGCAACATCAACTTTGGAGCTGACGCCGCATTTCGCCCATCAAGCGCCGCCCGCGCACAGCTACCATCAGCAGCAGCAGCATCCGCAGCAGCATCCGCAGCAGTTGCATCACACACCCGTCGGCACAATGAATGGCACGCCCCACAAAGTGGAGTGTAAGCTATATATGTTTCTTTTATCTCTTATGGCCCAATTCCACGATAGCCAACATACATTTAGATAAATCATTATTGAATAATAATAAATTGAAAAACTGCTTTAAAATTTCAACTATGTGTGTGTTAAGTTACCTACTTAACAGCATGTTTAACATACTTAACATATTTAGAAAATGTTGATAGTGCATATTACCCGTGGCGATAAATATTTTACTTACTTTACAAAAAAAAGATAATAGCTTAATAAGATAAAGGGCTTGCAAACTTTAACTATGTTACTTACTTAACAGCGTGTTTAACATTTGTAACTTAACAGCGTACTTAACATTGTTAACATATTTAGATAGATAGATTTAGATATTTAAATGTGACAAATATTGTTTCTTATAATAAAACGTATAATATAAATATATTACATAAATGTTAGTGAAATTGGGCTATCATAAAGATGTGTGACATTTGTTGAGAAAATGTACAAGCAAAATATTGCACATACTTTATATATATATTTTACCATATAAAGAAAAACAATTGAACGATTAAATTATTCAGCTGATATTTTGTCCTTTCCAGTGGGTGTTAAGCGCAGTTCTCCGCTGGCGCCGCATCAGCAGCCATCGCGACCCGCCAAGTTGGCGCACTTCGATCAGCAGCTGGGCCACGCGCATCCGCATCTGTACGTGAATAGCAATGGGGGTCAGGCTCTGCCGCCGCCGGCACATGATGCCACCACACCGTCGCCGACGCCGTCGTCATCGTCCTCGTCGTGTGGCAGGCGCAGCAAGTTGCTTGTGGAGCCGCCGCTGCTCATGAGTCCCGAGATCAACTCGCTGATGGGCGACGAGCGCCCGCTGCAGCTTTCGACGAGCCATCAACAGCTGCACCACCACCACCACCACCACCAGCAGCAGCAGCAGCAGCAGCAGCAGAAACCACATCTTCACGCCCAGCAGCAGCAGCAGCAGCAACCGTTGCGTGCCACGCATCAGAACAGCCACAGCATCACGCCCACCATTGTGGGCGGGCAGCGCTCCAATGCCGCCGATGACGGTAAGCCATTCGTATACCCAGCCATAGCAGCAGCATCGCAACACACAACACAACACGCATTCCATGCACCACACGCACCACCAGCACATGTAACACATAATCATCTTTTGCACCACTATCAAACACGACTCGCCGCCCAATCGGTGGCTCAAGATCTAACCGTTAAGAAGAGGCGATCGAACGTCTCCGCTTCCTCGGATGATGACTCTGACACCAACAGTGTCTCATCCTCGAGCTCCAACTCCAGCTCCAGCTCTAGCTCTAGCTCCAGTTCAAGCACCAATAGTTAAAATCCTTTACACATTTTATACAAATTTATACACTTTACACTTCGTTTTTTAACTATTGCACTTTTTTTGTAAATACAAACACAAATTTTACTCAGAGTTACGCTAAACGATTTTTATTTGATCTACTTTATTGTATTATGTTAACTGTGTGTTGTCCGTAGTTTGATTTATGTTGCTTTCTCCTTGTAGAATATATATTATTTCTATTTGTATTTTGCACTCTTCGTCTGTGGTTTGAACTTTTACTGTTTTGTTTTTAATTCTGCTTTTTCTTTAAAATTTTTTGTTAAACATTTAATTAACATGGAAATTACCGCTCATAACAAAAGCAATTAACAGTAACCTAACATTATTTAACATTTTTTGCGTAACAGTGACGTACCAACATCGGTAAAGAATTTTAATGTTAAATTTATTAGTTATTGCTATTTTGATAAAACATCGTTTTCAACTTGCATCTATTTATTATTTAAAGATCACGGATCAGTTTTGAATTATAAAATTATATACTCTCTTAAGTGCTGTTAAAAAAATGTGTTTTTGTTTATTTAGTTTGATTTTGAATTTTTTTTATGTAAGTTCATTTCACCCAGCTTAAATGTCTTGTAATATGTGAATTTTAATGCTTTAATACGTGATTATATCAATTTTAATATTATTATAAATATTGGAAATCCGGGAGCGAAAATAAAGGGAAAATTGCAAGGATTAACATATTTTAAACGACTGATAAAAAAACCGATTTATTGTTATTATCTGCAAACATTACAAAAAACGTTTATCATAAAAAAAACAAATAAAATTAATTAAAGTGTCAAATACATGGTACATTTTACGCTAATCTTTCATTAAATTTTTTGCGTTATACCAAATATATCATTAAATTCATGATGTAAAAATTTACACATGACACACACATACGCGCCCACACACTTACATACACACACACGCTCTCTGTAAAAAACCAAAAAAACGTACATCAATTTCAATCAACTTTTTTGTTGGATATTAACAATCTCCACTGGAATGTTTTTTTTCTTGCATTATAATATAATTTTCAAATATTTACTAAAAAGATAAAATCGAACAATGGACAAAATTTATAAAAATAAAAAAAATATATTAGCGCCCCACTACTTAACCAAAACTCGACTTTATATCCCTTCTATTATGCTCTACTCCCCTACAGTTACAAATTCGGCAACGCACCGTACTATAACTAATTACGATCCCAGACGTCGACTTCGCACACCGACTTCGACTTTGTCTGGTGCCACGAAACAAACAGCTACCAATTGTAATAATCATAACAATGGATTTGTTGTGGCCGATAGTAGTAGTTCCAATATTAATAAAAACCATTGATTACCTCAAAATTCTCAAAACCCAACCCAACAAAATTTAAAAAACAAACAAAAAAAATTAAATTAAATCATCATAAAATCCCGAAAAAATGCCAAAACGTGTATGTTGTTGTTGAAAAGCAGAGTACAAACAAAAAAAAAAACATATAAAAAGACAAAACATAACTTATTTTACGTTTAATAATTTAATCTAACTGAATTAAAAAAAAAAAAAGAAAGATTAGTATATTATATATACACACACATATCAAATTTAAACATGAGCATGAGGTAAGTTCTGTTGCGCCTAATTGGTTTATTTATCTTTTTATTTCATTTAATTTTTATTTATAATTTTATTGAATATTTGATTATCTTTTGCAAAACTTTTTAATTTAATTTCACACGCACACACACACGCCGCAAAATACTCGCATAAACACCATTAAGCAACTAGTTGATTCAACTATACAAAATGTTTAGGGCGCGTTATCGTCATTGCTACTACACACACACACACACACACATATATATATATATACCTCCCACCCACCCATCCAAGCAAGCACATACAGATGAACAGCAGCAGCAACAATTGTTGCTGTTTTCAAACAACCGATTTTATAATGTTCATATTGTCTAATCTATTGATTATATCTTTCCATGGCAGACGATGTCATTGCCGCCGACGATGAGTCCCACTGGCAGCACCGCGTCAGCTCTGGCTTCGATCGCCTGGTGGCCTTCGCCAGCACTGAGCTGGACAAGACGCGGCGATCCATTGATGGGGACACGGTGCCCGCCTCGATCAGTTGCAACACCTCGCCGGATTCGGGCATTACGCACAGCAGCAGCAACTCGGATGCGGCGCGCACATTTCTGTCTACCTCGTCCAGTTCGTCGCAGCTTGAGCTGCCAATCAACAACAGCAGCAGCAGCGGCAGCGGCAGCAACAACAGCAGCAGCAACCTCTACGCCAGCCAGGTGCACAACCTGAGCCATCATCCGTACCATCAGCAGCCACTCCATCATCAACAACAACAACAGCAACATCAGCAACATCAGCAGCAGCAGCTGCAGCAGCAGCAGCCACTGCAACAGCAACAGCCACACTTGGCGGATCATTTGAGCGACAGCAGCATGAAGTCAACAGCCTCCTCGTCGCTGCACGCGAGCAGCTCGCTGAAGACGGTCTCGCCGGTGGAATCGCCGCCGCTGTCCGATGTGGGTCTGCCACGGACGCCCAGTCCCAGTGCGGTTAGCGTGGCGACACCGCCGCTCGCCCACGCACCGTCGCAGGTCAGCGAGCTGCGCATACCGCTCAAGTATCAGCGCAAGTCGAAGAGCGGCTCCGAGAAGCACTACAAGAAGAAGTTCTGCGAGCGAAACTGGGAGTACGACTGCGACGAGCTGCTGGCCTACTCCAATTCCAGTGCACCGCCAACGGCAGCCGATGCCGCCGGCAATGGGCCACCATCGCTGGAAGCGTCCGGCGGCAATGTTGCCGCAACGCCGTCGCCTTCTTCTGGGCTCGGTAAATCGGGCAAGTCGCCGAAGGAGAAATCGTCGCCGCATCACGGCGCCAATGCGAATGCAAATGCGGGTGCCAACAGCTATCATCACCATCACAAGTCGTCCAAGTTTCGGCCCAAGGGTAAGGACTGGGACTGGTCGCTGGACAGCAGGAGCAACACGGGCGAGCCGACGGCCACCACATCGAGTAATTAATGTACATTAATTTAGTTCAATTTGCTGATCAGAATGAGAATTGGAAAAACGTGGAGTAATGAAAATCGCAAAACAAAAACAAAAGCAAATTATGCAATGCTTGTTTTTTACTATATGTTTAATTTTAAATCATTTTCAATCGATTCGAATCGAGTGGACTTTCAATTTTAATCTGTAACTAAATGAATTGTGTTTATTTGTAGTTAACTTATTGTATAGCAGTGATTTTTGCCTTGTTTTTTTTTATTATGTGTGTATGTTTATTTGCGTAAATTGTAAATTAGGTTAGTGTAGCATATTTTAACTGAACCATGTGTGTTAGATCTTAAGACACCATTTGGCAACAACCACTTCCCAATTACTGATGAACAATGTTACTGTCTTTATTATTACCAAGATTACTTTTATTATTATTATTATTAATATATGATCACGATTATTAATTTTAAAATGTATTTAATTTTTTTATCGTTTAACTGATTTGTATTCGTTCTTAAGTTGTGTGTTTTTGCCCTTTTATTTGGAATTGTGTGTTTTTATGATTTTTAAATAAATTTTTAAACTAATTACAAACTAATCACGTGTATGTTGGCTATTTCTTAACCATAAACTTAAGTTGCCAATTTCTAGATTGAATCAGTTGCCAGTTTTTCGAATTGGGACCAACAAGCTTCAAAAATCGATCCGTTCCTGTTCGCAAGATATACACATATATGTATTCAAAATTGTCGACGTCGCTTCCAAATCGTACTCAAAAAAAAAAAAAAAATTAACTATATGCATATAACAGCATTAATAAAATAATAAAAATGCATTACAAGCTTGGCAATAACAAATATATCGAGCATACGAAAATATTAAATAAAATGCGCGTTTACAATTGTTTTTTTTTTTTTTGGATTCTTTTAAATTTAATTTCGATTAGCAATTATACGAGTATATAGAATATACATAAATACAATTTTTTGGTGTACTTTAATAAAAAACAAGGCGTGTCTGCGGCCGCCTTGCTCAAAAATTACCAAGATGATACTTTAACTATAGTAGGAAAACAAAAGCAACAACAAGAAGCAGGCAGCAGGACAACAAGTAACCTTATTAATTAAAGAATTTTCCACCTCAGCGAAATAACAACAATTTTATATATATTATATACATAAATAATATAGCAGTAGCGGCATATACAAAATATATATATAAATAAATATATGTATATATAAATGAATCAATAAGCAGATAACAATATGTTCATTCCGTTGGGCAACTTCAATTGCAAATCACAAATTGGCGCCCAACGTATGCTAATAAAAACGGGCGGATTTGCAATGAAAGTTAGCGCGAAAGTTTAACGGAATGGGTGAAATGTAAAAGCAAAAACAAGTCAGATATCAGGAAACAAGTAAGCAGTAAACAAATAAACATGATTTACAAGCATTTAACAACAAAATAAATATTTAGTAACATACATATATAAAATATATACGTAACCATATTTAACAAATAGTGTTTTGTATGATACAAATTACAAGAGGAAACCAAAATACATTTAAAATATATTAATAAATACTAACTCGATAAGGCCCCTAGCAATTTAATTGAATTTTCAAATGTGCTATTAGCGTAGTGTAACATTAACATTAAAAGAACAAGCATATAATGGCGCATAAATGATTTTTATACGTATATATATATACATATATTATATTTACCATCATATGCAGAGTCAAAGGGCTACGAAAAACCAACAGAAAAAAACCACAACAATAATAATTTTATAAACAATAAATGGTAGCCCGACAACATGAATCAATGTAGCAAATGTAATATTATTTGGCGCTATTTAAATGTAATGTCAGAATGCATATAAAACAAAATAGTTAAATTTACATAAAACAAATTAACATACAAGTATTTAACTAAAGAGTAAGTAAACGCAACTAATTAATAACGACAACAAATAAATTTAACAAATGAAAGTTTAACAACAAGCACACGCATATTATAATTAACGGTATTATTATGTATATTGAAAAAATATTTATTGCATATTAATATTATTATTTTAAACTTAAAAGTTTAATAAAAAGAAAAACACAAAAATTAAAATTCCGACTTTTGAATTAGATTATTAAGCCACAAACAAAACATATCAACCATTTTTCTCAAAGAAAAATATAAAAAAAATTTGTTTTTCAAAAATCATGACCAGAATGCCATAAAACATGAAAATCGGTTCAGTTCAGACAAATTTCGGAGTTACAAATGTGAGATCTATGGGTCCAGAGCCTTACATATCCAAATTGTTGTACCGATCTTTAAATTTGAAAGATATGGGCATATCCGAGATATCAATGATGCAATCTTTGGGGGAAATCATCCGATATCAACAAACAAATTTGGTAGCTCTATCTTTAAAGTTGTAGGAAATATTTACCTTTTATCAATTTACGATTTGAGGTGTTGTCGAATTGTCAGCCTCCCAGTGGGCGTGGCACAAAAATCTTGACTCTTTGTCGAAAGAGGCTTACTAAATGTATATATCCAAAGTTTTAAGTCTCTTCAAAAGCGTCGAAAAAAGTTGCGTTCATCCAGACGGATGAACATGACGGACATTGAAACTCATGAGACATATTCAATAATTAATTAGCATGAATATTGACTAATAGTACCAATGTGTATTGATTAAGACACAGTTTTTTTGTTTGTTCCATAGGTTTTTATTGACTTTAATTATATTTGTTTTTGTATTTCATTCAAATATCTTATAAAAAATTACAGTTTGGTTCGTTTATCTTTATGTAACTATTGTATTTAGAATCGTATTGTTTTTCATTTGTTTATCAAAGTGTTCCCAGTGAAAATATTATATGAAATTTGTTATCATATTCCTTAGGGGCTATTTCTATTTGTTTGAAGCGCTAGCTGTTGAAAGCGGATACGTGCATATCCAGTTTCTTAGCTCTGACTGTTTTGCTTAAATTAACATAGATATATGCGCGGAATTTTATTATTTAGTTTAGAATTTAGCTGACAATGCTTATGGTTGTTGTTTTGTTTTTGGGGGGGGGGGTTTGGATAGTTACATATTTTTGCTTTGAATGGTTTGATTGCTGACTATATTTATTCTTTGCTGAATTCGAGGTCTCTAACAAATTCACATATTTCCCTAGCTCTAACATTTCGCTTTGTAAATGAGGGTATATTTTATATATAATATATATATATATATTGTATATGTAGCTTACTGTTCTCTGTTTGAACGCATTTGCATTGTTTTGTGTGTATATTTTATGGTATATGCAAGAATATAATTGTTACACAATAAAGCCTGAGGCACATTTATGAATTATTTTTTAAAATTTTTTATTTGTAATTTTTACAATTAAAAGGTGGTGAACGCAAGTACACTTTAAAGGTGTATGTGTTTTTAATAGATTGGTTTTTTTTTATAATTTTTTTTGTTTTATAAACAAATTAACATTAATTTGTAGTAGGGAATAGAAAATGCGATTCATTGAACTGAACGGATCTCTTAACTTTGTTCAAAATCATAGAGACCTAGTTGTGTTAACAGAAAAGGGCGTTGGACATTTAGAAACAACACTAATATTACGGATAGAATAGATGAAAATTTAAACCTATTGGCAACAATAGGAGAGGTGCTGCTCCTATTGTGCGCTATCATTAAACAAAACATTTTGAATAACAAACAAACAATTACGACTAATTACAGACCATTTAATATGGTTTAGTGATAGGATAGAAAATATAACAATTTAAATGAATAGAAAATAGCAAATTCACAGTACTAAATACATAGATTGTTAATAAAATCGAATGAAGGCCGACCAATTGTTAGTTATCAACATTGCCTGATACCTTGATAAAGTTCCAAATTGATTTAATAACAAGCTCTACAGAAATACATTACGTCACATACACGCTCGCACACACACACTTACATACACTTACACACACACGCACACACAATTATACACTTGAACTTGATAATTGTTACAGTTGAACGCTTGCCTTTTGTTGGGGCCCTCAACATATGTTAGCTTATAATTATAATCTGTAGGGGTCGGAAAACCATCTCGACCGAAGACAGGACCATTTAAAATATTACATTCTATTATCTGCTATATGTATATATGTTTTTAAAACCGCTGCACGTTGAATTCATTCAGACTTTACGTTCGTTTCATTTGTAAGGTTCTCTACAATGTATGTTTTTTTTCATTCTTTGTTTAAATTTGTGTTTTGTTTGTTATCAAATCGAGGGTCAACAGTAAAAACTATTCAACTATAGAAAATTGCAAACATTTTCCAGCTGTTGCCCGCTTTATAACAGTACAGGCATAAATAATTACAACTACTACATACACATAATTATATGTACATCTTTGCACGCACACACATTTAACAAGGGCCTGAGGGATACTTGGTTCGGGCTGATTTCAATGTCATGCAAAAACAATTACCCTCATTGACATTGAAATTCACATAAATTGCCATTTGGACATTTCTGAAACCAATTGGAGACATTTTTACATACTAAACGCACTAGAGAATTGCGAAGAGAAAGCTCTTACCAGGACGCACATTAAATATTTTACAATAATAACATAATCACAACAACAAAGAGCAGACACAGTGGTTAAATAATTACAAATCAATAAATGTAGCGACAGACAAACAGAGAGTGAGAGAGAGAGAGAGAGCGGAAGGGAGTGAGTAGGAGACATTTACAACTTATCCACATGCTGTAGCAGACAGGTCATCACCAATTCTTCTGGCTGTGTCTCGCTCGAGTTGTGCGCCTTTGTTTGAGTTTTCTCTTCGTGCAAATTCTACAAGTTGTCGAGTAGGTCGGAGGCACCAATTATGGCCTCCACATCGCTGTTTGGCGCCCCGTCATCAATCAGCGCATCGGTGCTGAGCGTCAAGACGGCATCGGTGGCACTGCCAACGCCAAAGACCGATACCGCCGGCGATGGGAGGCTGTCGATCGTATTGCCGTTGATTAGAAAGTCGCTGTGCAGCTCAACGGGACTGTAGCGAAAGCACGGTGTCGTTATGGGTGTCGTTGGCATCGATTTCGATATGTCCAGCACAGTGCGCGATCCGTACGTCTGGCCATCAGCGGGCATAGCGCCCCAATTAAAGGCTGGTGAGATGTTGAAGAAGCCACTGGCCGCATTGCAGCTGCCATTGTTCGCACTGAGGCTGCTGTGGCAGCCCTGCAGCTGCAATTGCTGGTGCGGCAAAGGTGTGGAGGGCACTGAACGGGAGACAATGCCGCCCGCACTGCCAGCGCTGCTATAGCCGCTCGAGGAGCCTGCCGAGGAGCTGCACGTGGTCGCCGTTTGAATGCCGCCAAACTTATTGAAACTGGGCGAGATCAGCGCCGTGACATCCACATCATTGTAGAGCGGACGCTCAGGGGCATCCACATCGATACCGGCCAGTTTCAGTGCATCAGCCGACATACTTTCGCTCTCCGTGAACAGTTCATCCATGTCAATGGCAACGGTTTGGTTCAGCTGCCGATTGTAGCCCGCCGACGGTGAGTGGTTGCTGCTGCGCTGCAGCTGCGATAACGGCACCGATTGCGAGCGTTGCGTTTCATTGAGCTCCATGTTGGCGCCGCTCAGGGCCAAGCTTGTTTCCAAATCCATTGAGTTTTGATTGACCAGCAGCTCCACATGGTTACCACTGTTGTTAGTGCTGTTGGTGCTGCTGTTGCTCTCGCTGAACTGGTTGCTGTTGCCGCTAAACGACCAATTGACGCCCATGCACTGCTGCAACAGCGACGGACTGGGCGGCGCCGAGGCGGAGCTGCTGCTGGGATAACTGTAGACATAGCTGCGGCGGCGCCTGGTCGCGCAAATCATGGGATCCCCGTTGCCGTTGCTGTTGCTGTCAAAGTCCAGTGATTGCTGCTTGGTCAGCAAGCTCGAGCGCTGGCGCATGCGTGTCAGGCCAGGACTAGCGAAACAGTTCTGCGTGGACAGCTTGCACGTTGTTGCTGCAGCTGATGTTGTTGCTGCCGCTGCCGCCGACGCTGTTGTTGCTGCGCTGCTGCTGTTGCCGTTCGTGTTTGGGCTAATGGGCAGAAAAATGCAGTTCTTGTTGTTGCCATTGCTGGACGCATTGCTTAAACTTATTTTCCGTTTGTTGCTGTTGTTTTTGCTGTTGTTGCTGTTAACGCGCAGCGGTTGCTGTTGCTGCTGCTGTTGTTGTTGTTGATGCTTTCGTGACATAAGTGCCAGAGACGCTGAGGCAGAACCCACAACATTTGCTGCTGTTGTTGCTGCTGCTGCTGATGGCAACGGCATTGAACGACGCATCTGCAACTGCTGTTGCTGTTGCTGCTGCTGCTGCTGCTGTTGTTGCAGTTGCATCGCAGCGGCTGTTGTTGCCGACGCCGTTGCCGATCTGGCAGTTGCCATTGCCATTGCACTTGTTGTTGCAGCAGCAGTAGCTAAGGCAGCTTGTGGATTTCTGTGTTGTTCTGCTTGAGCATCTAAGGAAATCAGTTGTTTTTCCTCAGCGTCTCCCATCGGAAAATATTGAAGCAGCTCGGTATCGGGGCCCTCGGAGTTCTCCTCCTCTTCGTCGCCAGGCAGAAAATAATCGTCGAGCTCATGTTTGTCCATATTGCATATGCTAATGACACGCTCCCGCGGCAGTCCCAGATTCTCAGCCAGTCCGGCGTCCTCTCCGGCGGCGGCCAAGGCCGCCGCGTTCTCTGCCATTATGCGCTTGGCCCGCAACAACATCATGTTGCGCGATGCGACCTTCGGTGTGCTGCTGTTCGTATCTAGGCTGCTCGACGGACTCACCGAACTGGGATTGTTCAATTGCGCCGGCGGACCCATCGACATTGCCGTCACATTCACGGGCGCACTGTCGGGTGGCGGCACCGCAGGCGGCGGCGGAGTCGCTGCCGTTGTGGTAATCACTGGGGGCACGAGCAGAGTGCCAGCACCTGTGCTGCCACTGCCACTGCCGCTGCCGCTGCCGCTGCTGGGTGAGTTGGCCCAGAAGCCTTTGGTCTGCTGCGCTTTGAGCACCTTCTTGCAGAATATGTTGGTGGTGTTGTACTCCTCCGCCTCGTCCTTGATGACCAGCCCAATGGGTGACAGTGGCTTTTGTGTTGCCGCCTCTGCCTGCAGCTCCAGCAGCTTGGGCGTCAGATTTCTGACAGCATTGCTGCGCGGCTCTGTGGCCAGATTCATGGGCAAAACTTGTTGCTGCTGCTGTTGTTGTTGTTGTTGTTGTTGTTGCTGCTGTTGCTGCTGAAGCTGCTGGGCTGCTAGGTAGCCTCCGGGCGAGTCTATAATCTCCTGCTTGATCATTAGTATCTGCTCCGTTTTGTGATCGTCGCCGACTGCTTCCTGACTACTGCCCGCATCATGGGCGGCATTCGGCTGATTGCAGCTCGATTCGGAGGATGTGGAACCTTTGCGTTTCTTTTTGCGACGCTTCTTCAGCGGCCCCATGTCCTGTGAGCGATATAAATGAGTAACAATAAAGTGCACATTTGCTGGCATTGGGATAAACTTACTGCAAGCAAACGCTTCTCTTTGGGCTCCCTGGGAGTATATTTCTTGGGCGCCACTCCAGCATTAATTGTTGCATTGTTGTTCCTTATGCGCGTGGCCAGCTCCGTGACGCTCTCCAGCTTGGTGTTGAGCAGTTTTTCCGCCCAGCTCCGCACCACATCCCAACTGCCGTCATTGTCGCTGGCCGCACATTGCGCGCCCGCCGCGTCGCTGGTTGAACGCTTCAACGGTGGTGCTGTGGTGGCTTCTGTGGCGCCAGCCTCATCGAGTGGCTCATCCTTGCACAGCGCCGGCAACTGTGGCGGCGTCAGTTTGGTCGTCTTCCGCATGGCCGCGTAACAGTAGCGCGAATTGCCACGTGTGCCCAGACGCCGAGGACGGACGCCAGGGAACACCTGTTTCATGACTTTACCAAAATCAGCTGTCGACAGCGGCTTGATGCTCAGGCGTTCACAATATGCTCTAAAACAAATTAGAAATACTTTTATTAAATTGGTCTCCCGTGATATTTTTAGTAAATAAGATGAGAATTTGAAAAAAGCTTTTTTACTATTTACAAGCATTAAATCAAAGAAAATGCTTTCACCAATTAATTGGAAATATTTATAAATTTATAATTTGAAGCTAAAATTATATTAAGATTATAGTTATAAAAACATTTCAGTTTGATTCTTGTTAACTTACATATAATCATTGTAAACGTCCTGTTTGGGTATGGAGACCTGAGCATCGTGCTCAAGATGCGAGCGCACCCAATTGATGGTGTGATTAATCTCGGAACGCGTGCCCAACGGATTCTGCGGCTGTCTGAGTGGGTCGGAGTCGGCACTCTCGCCGGGCAAACGCAAATACAGAAACAGTTTCTCAATGGGCTTTAGACACGCGACATTCTCCAGAATCTGAGCAATCTGCAACTTAGCCGAGTCGCTAATAAATACATATAATTAGTTTTCGTTAGGTGGCAGTGGTTACTGTGGTGGTTACTCACTCCAGGCTGCTTTCAATGACCTGTTGGACGCGTCGCATGCGCTCCTCGTCGCTGGTCAGGGCACTCATCACGTTCTCCGCAATTGTGGAGTTAATGGCGCCAGTGGGCGCAACTGGAGGCCCAGCTGTTGAGCCAGCTTCACCGGGGTGTGGATGAGTCGGATGTGGTGGTTGTGCATGTCGTGCAATAGCTGCTCCTGGCAGCGCTGTGGCTGCCGAAGAGGCATTCACATTCATCGCATGCATAATTTTGCCCAGCTCCAACTGCTGGGCGCTGTTGAAGGCGTTGACAAACGCGAGGCCAGCACTGCCGGCGACCGCTGCAAAGGGATTGGGCGTCAGCACAGATGTGGCCACGCTGGCCCCAGTGCCTGGGGCATTCACATTTGCAAAAGCTGGAGGCACAAAGCCACCGCTGGGAGCAGGTACATTTGTGGGTGTGGGCGACACTTGGGACTGGGCGAGTGCCGGGGTATGCGCCACAATTGGCGCAATGGTCAGTGGCGATGATTTGGCCGATTGCTGGTGAATTTGCGGGGCCTGGAACCGTCCTGACGTGTAGGTGGGAATGTCCGGGACCGGCACGCTACAAATGCCATACGGATTTGTAGCAATTGTTGCTGATGCTTCGTATATGGAATTGGAATTGGGATTGGGTGGCTGGTGCTTCTGCAGCGACGTCGATGCCGTTGATGCTGTTGCGCCTCCTGCTGCCGTTGCCGCCGCTGCTGCTGATTTCGCCGTCCACTGCGCACCACTGAGCTGGCCATGCTTCTCGGACATGTTAGGCGGTTAAGGCTGGTTAACTACACCAACGCAAACCACGGCGAGCCACCAGCCAGCGGCAACCTCTCTTCGTGGTTGCTCCTGCGCTCACTTTGACTTTTGCACGTCACTCGCTGCTATTTCGCTATTTGTTATTATTATTACCGACGCTTACGGAATGTTCAAATTGGTCGAAGAACGTACGCATTAAACGTGTGCTGACGCGTGCTTTAGGAGATGAAGATTGCGAAGTCGATAACTGGCGCGACGAACATTTTGGCGACGACGGAAGACACGGATGTTAACGGCGCAAGATAATAGACCATTTTGGCTGTGTCTACTGCATGAGCAAAGCGACGCCAGATGCAATTTATGCTTTGATTACCGTAATTCCAACACGATAGCTACTTTTTAATAAGATTACAAAATATATTGGAATAATCCATTTTTCGCGGAGATAAGAGCTCCGTTTCTTCTGCGTCTCGAAAAATACACACGCTATGTGGCCAGATTCGGCAACAGTTAAATATACCACATGATCTCAATTGTAAACACCGCGTTGCATTTTGATAACTTTAGCTCATGTGTACACATTTCAGGTCAATTATTTTCAGAAGAATGTGCTGAAAACTGTTAAAAATAATTTTTCATTTTAGCTCAAGCAATCCAATCGTTTTGTTGAAAACATTTTGTTTGTTACCCTGTACACGATTTTATTGAAGGTATTTTACGTTTAGTTGGTATTTTATCTTTTAGTATATTTTATGTGCTTGTGTGCTGCGTACCATAACTCAAGCAACAAATGCGATAAATACATATGGATATAATGTAATGTTTTTTTTTGTTAATTACCACTATTAATAAAAATAGATTTTCTTTGCTTTAAGCTTTTACTTAGATATTGAAACAGTCAGTGTACTGAAATGTTGATTCTCCTTTATTAATATGTTATCTATTTTGGACAATATTCGTGTTATCGATTACGATTGTGTCATGTAATCGCTACTCAGAAAAAATGGCGATTTATTAACAAGACGGACGCTTTACCTTTACACAACACAGACAAAATTTTAACACTAAAATACTGTTCTATACAGCAATTAAACAAAAGATGCGCGCTGAACTTGGACCAAACATTTGTCGAGTGTGCTTAGAGCCCAGCCAGCGCTTACAACGCATTGACGAATCCCGCGAGGAGGGCGAGGAAACTCCAAACGAAATGCTAATACAACTGCTGGGCATTTCATTCAGTAAGGTTAATATTATTCATTTAAATTTTCGGGTCGCACATAGTACAATTGTTCTTCAACATTTGCAGCTTAATGGAAAAGATCAGATTCCTGATGGAATCTGCAAGCCGTGCAAGGTAGAGCTCAACATGGCATTCCAGTTTCGTGAGAAGGCTTTGCGCAAGCAGGCCGAAATCGAAGACTATTGTCGGGAGCTGGGCCTGTTGGACGAAGCCGAAGATTATCTAATCAAGGAGGAGTTGGGCACACAACATCACCAGCAAGTCGACGATGACGATATGCACGAATTTATGATAAACGATACTCAAAGTCCGGGTGAGGGCGAAGTTGACGACGGTGGCCAGGCCGATGAATTCGTCGAAGTTGACGGCACCCACGAACAGGAGGAGGTAATCACAGATGACATTGAGTACTTGGAGGACAACTATACCATTGAAATGAATCCCGAGCACGATGAGGTTGTGCTCGAAACGAAATATAATGACACGGTAACGCATGGTGATATTAAGCTAAGACGTGGTCGCACACGTTTTGGAGTGAATATAGTAAAGTCACAGCATGAAGAATTGCAGCATTCATTTGGTCTGGCCGATGGTATTGACACGAAACCTAGACGTGGACGGGCCCGTCCGGGTCTCAACTCGCTGCGCACTTCGGATGGCACGGAAAAGGGCGGCTACGTCTGCGATGTATGCGGCAATTTCTATGAGAAGCGTGGACGCATGATGGAGCATCGTCGACGTCACGATGCTGTATGTCAATACCAGTGCGAGTAAGACAGATATCCGACAGATAGATAAACAGAAGTTTCTGACCTTGAATCCTTGATTTGCAGACTCTGCGATGCAAAGTTCCAGGTCCGCGAGCAGCTGCGCAAACATATGTATTCCCATACAGGTAGCAAGCCATTTAAGTGCAGCTTCTGCAGTCGTCAGTTCTTCTACGAGAGCGTGCTAAAATCGCACGAAAAGTGAGTGGCTGCAGCTGAAGTCTGTCAACATACTGTCTATATTAACTGTATTTTCTCCACCCAATAGTGTGCACCGCGGCATCAAGCCATATGTGTGCAAGGTGTGCGACAAGGCCTTCGCCTACGCACACTCGCTGACCAAGCATGAGCTGATTCACTCCGACATCAAGCTGTATCGTTGCGACTACTGCCAAAAAGATTTCCGCCTTTTACATCACATGCGCCAACACGAGGAAACTAAATGTCATCAAAATGCAGTTATGCTGGCCGAAACATTGAAGTACGAACGGGAAGAACAGGATGTTGAGCTGCTTGCGGGGGAGGAGTTAAAGGATGTTAAACTGCGACTGTCCCAGCAGCATATGCTCACCTAAATACTTTGCATTACAAATATAATCACCACATCGTATTAAAGGTCCGTGTTGTACTTTTAAGTAGTTTCTAAATGTAATCCCAATATTAAATCATGATTTCACAAATAACAAGTGTCGTTATAAGGGTCAGTTATGCACAGTAGTATGAACAGTTAAGTGATAGAAAGGATTACGTGTTAGTTCACTCAATGTTCATTCAATATCTGCTATACAAAAATTAACTTTACCTTTAGGTTTTTTGTCAGAATTTATCACACGCGTCGCAAATTACATTACTATGTAAAGAAATTTTCAATAATATTATTTTTGGCATTTTTGTAAAGAAGAGACGGTTCCTTTAATACTCAGAAAAATTAAGTTACACATTTAAAACTTTGTATACATTTTCGGAAACATACAATTATTTGTTACGAGCTCGCCTAATTATACCCTGAGAAAAAGTGGACAAAACAGGTAAAGTGGTATTGATCAGAATTAAACGCCTGCTTCGCACATAGTATAACAACAACAAATTTTTGTTAAAACAAAAAAATGTTCTCCCTTTGAGCTGTTATCACACTGACTATAAAGCTCTCACCCTGAAAGTATACAACATAATCTTTACTTTTGATTTTTCTAAGCTAGTAAGCTTGTTAAATTTTGAAAATGGGTTAGTCAAGTTGTTGTTTTACAAACAAATTACATATACTGATAATCACCATATCCACGTCAGTTACAGTCGCTGAATTGTACTTAGTGTCCTGAAAATTCGGAATAGTTTATTATTTCATTTCATTTTATTAAAAAGGTGAAAACAAAATATTTCCAAAGCTTTGAAGACAATTGCAACATCTCTACTGCATCATATCTCATATCAATATAGATTTAAATTATGCGATATGAAATATCATACTTGTATACGTTTAGGGGTATATTGTTTCAATTTTCTACATCTGTAAACTTGAATTTCAGAGGTATATTAGGTACATTTATAAGTATGTTCCTAAACGCATTTTCCGTGGAGTAATTGAACTCCACTTTAAAGTTTCGAATAAGTCGCGCGAGGGCCAACTCCAATTCCATCTCTACGATACGCTTGCCAATGCACATGCGGGGGCCGAATCCGAAGGGCAGGTAGATGAATGGACTGCTCGCTTTAAGGGCGTGTGGACACTGTCCATTCGAGGCTTCTTCTTTGCCTTGTCGTAGCCAACGCTCGGGCAAGAACTCCTTGCCTCTGGGATAATGCTGATCATCGGTGAGCAGGCCATAGGACAACATCGTGACCTGTGTTTCTCTGGGCACTTGGTATCCATTTAGAATAAGATCCGACTTGATGACACGAATGTTACCCAATGTTAAGGGATAGAGACGCAGCGATTCTTTGATGCAGGCACGTAGATAGGGCACATTTTTCATGGATGCTTCTGTGAAATCGGAATTCTTGTTTGGTAAAATGCGGCGAACTTCCTGGCGCAGTTTCTCTTGCTGTTCAGGATTTTTGGCCAGGCAGAGAAGTGCTCCAGTGAAGGTGGTGGTAGTCTGCAAAGTACGAATATATTTTGGTATTATTTTGAATTGATCAACGCATCTTACCGTATCCACCCCGGCCATGAGCATGTCTATAGCCATGACAATGGCAATCTGTTTGTCGGTGGCCAAGAGTTTTTCAAGTACACTCTTCTCGTGCTCTGGTTTGTTGGATGGCTCGCGTTCCAAACGCTCCAAGGCCTCGTGAACATAGCCAGCCGTAATTTCCTGAATGTCGTCGAGCACCTTAATGAGCTTCTTGAATTTGGGCGTGGCTACGTAACGCCAAATCGAGGGCTTCATTTCTAGATCACCCGACAGGTCAAAGAAATTATTTAGAGCTTCGAAGAGTTTCTTGGCTTGGGGATTATCGCGATTCGAATTTATCAGCCCAAGCTGCCTGTCCAAAGCAACAACCGAAACGGATTCGAGAGTCCAACGATTTATTTCGTCCTCAAAAGTGTCGGGAACTTCAAGGGTGCTGCCATCGCGTATTTCACGAATGCTATTCGGGGACATGCAAAAAGTTGACGAATCTTTATGACGATAGGAAACTGGAAGATTAGCTTACCGCTGAATGAACTCCTTGTTCACATCTGACATTTTCTGATAGTACAAGCGAACAGTCTTTGGCTGCATCATTACGGGATTAACACTTGAGCGAAACTTGGACCACTCTTCGCCTTGACTGCAAGAATCAAGAATTCCTTTAAATCACAATTCACTTATTTCTAATTTTAATGGGAATTTCTCACGTAGAAATTATGCCTGCAATGCCCTTGCAAAAATCCTTGCGTGCCTCGGTTCGATGATAGTGCAATATGTTATTTCCGGGACGCTCCGGCCAGGGTCCTTCATTGCGTAGAACTTGTTCAAAATGGTGCGGATCGTTGGATACAAGAAATTCCTTTCTGCCGACAATTGGCAATCTATAAAGGGGACCATGTTCGCAACGCATGTCCCAGAAAATATCTTGAAATTGTTTATTGTAGTACTTGCCCCCAGGCATTAGACGGCGAACAAAGGTGAACAACGAGACCTTCGGTATCTCATGGTATGGACGTGCCTGATCCCAACCAGCAGGCTTCGCTGCGGAGGTGCCATTTTCCGATACGTTTAAAGTGCTGGTCGCAGCATTTGTTTGCGGACGCTGAACATTAATATATTGATAATGATTAGATATGGAATAGCTACACAAATCGCGTTCTACAAACCTGTTGCGTCGGTATAGTGCGTATCAGTTGAAGAATTTTTGCTCTCTGCGGTAACATTTTGCTGTGGCCACTAATTGGGAACTGAGCACAAATTTTGTATACTTCGCATTTTAAAGTATAACTAGAAAGCTTTGTTGCGGGCTTTTAAAATGTTTGTTTTTGATGGGGCTTTGAGGGAGCGCAAAATATCTGATTGTCATTGTTATTATTCACTTGTTTGCCTTAATTCGAATATGTGCAAAGGCAAGAAAGCTTCGGATAATCAAAACTTGCCCAATTTAAAGCTCTTTAAAATAATTAATGTATTTATGAATAAAATATTAAACTTTGTCTATGTTTTGTATGTATACGAATCATTGAGTGTTTGACCACAGTTCAACGACTTTAAAAATAAACAAATAAGCAACTTATTTAATGTTTACTATTCATATAGCAGTAGCCTGATCCAAAATATATATATATATTTTATGGGATCGGATATACATTTGCATTTTATATACCCTAAGAAAAACACGTGTTTTAGAGATTTTAGCAGTTTATTTATTTGCATATTGATAGGTATACAATATTGTACGTATGGATATTTCAAACAAACACCAGAGTTTTCTCTCTTTACAAACCGAATTAGACTTTTAATAGCTGTCAACGGTGATTACGTATAGTAAGTAAGTAGTGTAGTGAGTATAAATAGCTGCATAGAGTAATAACTTACAATTACAAGTAAACTACAATTAATTAAAGTTTCACTGTAGAAAGGGTTTTTCTCTGCAGGGTTCTGGATAATGTCGTATCGTTTATGTATGTCGTATTCGTAAAGTATAACGTTTAGATAATGCATAAAGTATAACGTATATAATATGTTTTTCTTGGAGCCATAAGTCTAAGATATGTATGTAAGTAAATCTAAACTTCGGCTCAAAGGACTAAAAGCCTATGACAATCTTGTATAATAAATATATTAGGCTCTCCGAGCTCTCGGAGCTACTCATGGGAGGCTGCCTGCTGCTGATAGCTGCATACAATTTTGGCCGCATCGTTCATCATTTTGGCCGTTGAGCGCACGAGGAACATCAGGTGGCACTCATCGTAGACGGTTAGCTCGACGCGGGTGCGCACCAAGCCGTGCAGGACGGTGGCACGTTCGAGGTCCAGCCAGCGTTGCAGCGCGAGCTCTCGCTCCTTTGTGGAGCCGGAGAGTGCCACATCCGAGGGACCCCAGAGCACAAATTCCAACACAGATTTGGCCTTTGACAGCGACTCGGCGCGCTCCTGTTTCAAAATGTCGGCCAGAATGGGCGTGATCTTCGTGGTGGGCAGCATATCGGTCAGTGCGCCGTGGGCGCATTTGCAGAGCGTGCCCATGGGCTCCTCGTCGTCGTTGTTGTTGCTGAAAAGAGTACATGAAGTAAGTGGGTGATTTGGGTAAGAATGTGGAGACTGTGTTTCGTACCCCTGCAGGACACAGAGTCGCGCCTGCGCATCCTTGTTGTCCATGTCCTTGGACAGCACCACATTCGATAGACTCAGCGGCGTCTCCTCAATGGCCTTGGCCTGCAGATTCTTCATGCCGTTGACCAGCTGCAGCATGATGAACGCCACCTCGCGCGTCATCACATCATCGAAGGCGGGCATGGCACTGGGCGTGGGCGCTGGTGCACCATCCTCGCCATCGTTGACAGTCGTCAGGTTGCCCGGCGATGTGGACTCCTCGTTCAGGGTGCTCAGGTTCTGTACGGAGACGACATTGCGCAGGGCATTGGCGCCGGTTGCATCCTTCAGGCTGTTCAGGTTCGGAATCGAGCCGCGGAAGTTAAAGTTGCTCTTGTCCAGCACCTGGGACTTGCCCTTGAGTATGGCTCCGATCGATTGCAGCGTCTCCAGCTGAAGGCGCGGCAGCACCGAGATTGTCGCCTGCAGCAGCGTCACCTCTGTTGTTGGCATCAGCGGCAGCTGGTAACTGGGCACCAGATCGCAGAACTCGGTGATGGGATTGAGCACATCGCAGACGCCACCGGTCAGTTGGCTCAGCTCACCGCCAACGCCCGCCAGCTGATTGCAATCGGCCGACAGGGCCAGGGTCACCGGCGATGTGGTCCACAGGGCCGCATGGAAGGCCTTCTTGCCGACGACAAATGCCTGAACGCTATCCAGGATGGTGAAGTCTTCGTACCGCAAGTTGATGGCATTGGCCAGCGGTCGCAGTGCCGCGGGGACAACTGGCGTCTGCTGCAGCTGTGAGGGAATTGGGATTAGCAACTAGCAACAATGTACTATGGGCAATTTGACCTGACCTAATTAAACTTAATGAAACATAGGTCAAATTGGCCATTGTGCAACGTGGGCTTACCTGGTCGAGCACCTGGGCAAGCGCCTCGTGATTGGCCACCACAACGGCCGTGTAGTTGTCCTCGATAGTCTTGTGCACGACACTGCGTCCTTTGCGCATGCGCAAACGATTCGTGGCCTTGCTGCGGTTCTTGTTGCCCTTCAAATGATTTCCGAATTAAAACAGTTAGAGATGTTCGGGATAAATTTGAAGAGTGCCGCAACTCACCATTGGCATGCCCCAAACGCTGTCGTTGATGTCCGTGGCAACATCCCCGCCAGCCTCGCTGCCGTAGTAGCTGTACGGCGCATAGATGTCGAACTCGCCCACCTCGCTGCCCGCATACGAGGCCGAGATGACGCGCGGAATGTTCGCTGCAATTTCGAATAAGTTAATGATTAGACAGTTTCCAACATTGAAGAGTGCTCTAGCCGCGAGACTAGAAGGATACCCTGTACTAGCTGCCATCTGGCAATCCTTGAGAAACTTGTAAATCATAGACATTCAAATGACCAACGATTTGTTTGTTTTTTCTTATTTAATCATTCTTGGGGTAAGTAGGAGGAGGTTTGTTTGGCTTTAGCATTTATAGTCTCCGAGGTAAGCAAGAGAGTCTTAAAATCGATATTTATCGAAACGGTGCTATTTATCGAAAATTATGAACTTGTTCTGCGTATAGAAAAATCTATTGTCGAAAAGTTTTCAGTTTTTGACGGACAAACAACAAATGGATACAGGATATAAAATATGCAGGGTATAAAATATGCTATGGACACCAACCTAAGCTGTTATTTAGGCCATAGTTGCGCACTGGCCCGTACTCGCTGCGCGTGTAGCTGGCAATGGAAGCCGTGTCCGAGTAGATGTTGTTGTTGCGCCTGCCGGCCTGGCTGTTGACTCGTTGGCCGGACACAGCCGCCAAATCGAGGTTGCTGTTTCGCGTTGGTGGCATCGGCGGCATTGGGCTCGTTGTTGCTGCCGCCGTTGCCGTTGCCGGTGCTGTCGTCGTTGTTGTTGTCGAGTTGCTGCTGGCGTTGCCCATTTTGACGAACTCGTACATGTTCTCGTAGTCGCGCTTATCCTTCAGATAGCTGTCGATGGTGCTGTTTATCTTGCGCACCGAATCCTTCAGGCTGCTGCGCTGGCCACTGTCCGTGCTATCGTGGGCACGCTGCTCGAAGATCTCCAGCTTGCTGGATATGGACATTTTGGTCTCGGCCTTCTTCGGCTGTCGCTCGAAGGTGCTCGTGCGGCTGTTGACAGGTTTCCCAGTTTCGAAGGGATTCGTGTTGCCCGCCTTGGACGGCTCGCCCGTAACATTCTCCCCGTTTGACAAGCAAATGGAGATAGTATCGGTGAGTATGCCCCGCTTACGAACCAACTCCAGTTGCGCTTCACGCTCCCGCATGCTTGCCGTCCGCTCCGGCTTCCGCGGCGCTATCGATGAGCGAATTTCGCCTGCGCATCACGGGGGAGAGATAGACATACAGTTGGATTAGAGTTCTCCTAATAGTGTACATATATAGTAGATAGTTCAAGCATTTTCCTAAGCAAATCTATAGATATTATCTTTTCAAGCTGGCCAACGTTCATGGCCACAACAATGCCAAATGACACCTTGGTGCTGGCCATGTTTTTGCCAGCTGTTTAACCGGCGACACTAATTGTGATTTTGACCCAAATTCATGCCAAATTACAATTCGCGTAATGGTGCCTGGTGGCCAAGATGTCTAACAAATAGCTTTTCCACAGCCAACAACTGAGCTGATGAGCTCTGCGACGGCCCCTTCACCAGCTGCCACAAGTTGCCAACAGCAGCAGCAGCAGCAGCAGGTGTAACAAGTTCTCGCCACATTGGCCTGACCACAAAATGTCAGCTACAAAAATGGGTCTCTGATTCTAACTCTTTCTCTGGCAGCGATTCTCGCTCTGCCAGTTTTTCAATGGCATTTGGAAGCGTTCACATATGGTGGTTACCTCATTGGCTTTGGGTTTGGGCTTTGGTTTGTTTTCATTTCGATTTTTATACTCGTTCACGAAGTGAAAATAGCATATTGGGTTAGAGACTTGTAACGTCGGATATATATTTACCTATAGCTTTATTTTTATTACTGATGACCTCTAAAGATCAAGAAAAAGTTGTCTGGCCATATCCAAAATTTAGACAGAGAAAAACTCAGACTAAATCTAAGTTCGTTTTAAAAATAAGTATTTAAACATATTTTACGAAGAAAAATGTTTTATTTTGTGATTCATTTCACAGCAGATAAATCTTAATCAAGATGAAAAATCTTAAATCAAGCACGTTTTGAACATGCTTTAAGACTTCAACTTGATATTAGTTAAAATTTCTTAATTTTTTCGATCGAGTAATCCGCCATCGGTTATACCCGGCTGTGGCGTTCTTGTTTGTCGTCGCGGTTTTGTGTTGTTTTGTTTGCTTGTTCATCTGCGAAGCTACATATTTGAGCCCATAGCTTTGGCTCGCTCACTTAACCCACTTTAATCTGGCTACCTGGTTTATGGCCACGAGAGAAGCGACGTTGGCTTCTTCTGATCGCCGTGTGCCCGTTATATTGATTGAAATGCGTAACTCGTTTTGCTTTGGTTCTACTTTCAGCTCTACTTGAAGTTGCGACCAGGTATTTGCCTGTGGTCTGCCACTTGGCCGAGTGGCGAAGTAGGTGAGGAGACCCTTTAGAGCCACATTCTGAAGGTCGCATGAGTTGGGCGCTGTCTATAAACGTGATCTATTTGCGCTTTCTTTTCGAATGGCATCACGATCGTGATCTGAGTCTGAGATACACCCACAGCATAGCACATTTCTGATTAATTATTTATGGAATTCGGGCGTCCCCATTTGGCAACTTGGCTCGTCTGGCTGCAAACTAGGTTGATATTTTATAAAATTATGGTTTTTTATATTATCGCGACATCGTAGATGACAAAGATGATATTTGAAATAGCGTGCTTACACTTTGTTTGTAAGTTTTATTAATAACTGAAAATTAACATTTTGAATCAATTTCTTGGTGCTTATTGCGTAAAATTCTTTGGCTTCCTGCTTATTCAAAAGTAAGCAGGCTCTTTAGTTGTTAAGTTATTTCAAAACCCCCCCCCCCCCCCCCCCCCCCCCCTCCCCACCTCTCTCCCCCCCCCCCGCTCCCCCCCCGCGCCCTGCGCTTGCGAATGCATTTGAACCTTCAACTTGTTGAGAATTATAACGAGCAAACCAACGAAAAACAGCTATCAAAGTTTGCTGTATACCCTGTTCTTGGCATGCTATATTTATCTATACATCTATTTTGGAAACTCACCCAAATTGGCATACACATTATCGGCCTTGGACTTGATGGAGCCCGTGCAAATCTTGGCGGAGTCCACGCTGCTGGCGCTCAGTGTGGCAGTCAGCTCCGTCTTTTGTTTGCGTCGCAGTTCGGCACTTTTGGGCGGCGGTGGGCGTGCCGGCTTGTTGGCCTCCTGGCCGCGCTGTCCCTCGCTGGCGCGCAACGGTGGCGCCGGCGGCTTGGCGGTGACCACGGCCACCGTTTGTGCCGCGACAGCGTCGCTCGTTTTTGTTATATCCTTGACCACCTCAACGGCGGCGGGATTGATGTCAATGGGATGTATGATGACGAGACGCGGCTTGCCGGCCACGCTGCCGTCGTCGCCCGTGCAGATCTCCGTGTAGACGCTGTTGTCCTTCTTGGACAGCTGCTCACTGGACTTGCTGCCCCCGTTGCTGCCCATGCGCAGAAACTTCTTGATCGAGAACTTGGACTTTTGCTTCTGCGGCGGCGAAGATGTCGGTGATTTTGTGGACTTGTTGGGCTGATCCGACAGGCCGGCGGCCGCCAGGCACTCCTCGGACATGGACAATTGCCGCTGGTTGCGTGGTGTCGGCTCCGGCGTCAGCGGCTGCTTCAGATTCAGCACCGAGCTGGCCGATTGCAGCTGCAGCTGCTTTGCCGCATTGGCGCGCTGCATGACGAAGGTGTTCAGACTGCGAAACTTCGGATTAATGACGGCCCGCTCCCGCTTGTCCTTTTCGCGAATAACGGGCGCAGCAGCTGCCACAGGCGGCTTTCTTGTATACAGATTGTTGTTGCTGTTGCTGACTGAAGTTGTTGCTGCTGCTGCTGTTGTTGCGACAACATTTTCTGCTGCTGCTGGCGTCTTCTCGGCGTCCGTTGCCTCCGCCTTGCTCGCCTGCTCGAACTCAACTACCAAGCTGTAGTCGCGCTCCGGCGTGGGTGGCGCACTCAGTTTGGGCTCCGGCGGCGGATTTGGCGCCTTGCCCTTCTTTAGCTTGCCATCGTCTTTGGCTGACTCAGCCGCCGCGGCTGCTGACGCTGCCAGCAGCAGATTCTCGCTCGACTTGGAGATGGCCGTTTGCAGCTGGCTGATGAATTGCTGTTCGGCGTTGCTCGGCTGCCGCTTGCTCATGAACGTTTTGAGCGGCGAGCTGTTGTTGTTGCTGCTGCTGCTGCTGCTGTTGCTGCTGCTGACGAGCGGTTTGGCCGGCAGCTCGGGCTTTTTCAGTCCGTGCAGGAAGGAGGGACGTGCATCGATCTTCATGGGCGGCGGCGGCGATTTGGGCAGCGCTGGCAGCTGCTGGGGCAACGCATCTGCTGCTGGATCCGGCTCCGGCTCCGTCTGCGGCTGCGGCTGTTGGTGCTGCTCCAGCTTGTTGTCCGGATCGGCGCTGCCGTCGGGCTCGCCGTGCAGCTCGCGACTCTTGTTGCCGGACTGGTCGCCAATTTGGATGTCCTCGTAGTCGGAATTGTTGGTGCTGGCGCTCAGCTTCTTCACCACCTGCTCGTTGGCGCTCTTGATTGCGGGCAGATTCTTGTAGTCGCTGCCAATGCTGATGCCAATTCCCGAGTCGGACTCGCTGCGGATCATGTTGTAGGTGTTCTCCTCGTCGGAGCTGCCATCGAAGCTGCTGCCCGTCGAGTCCAGAGCGTCATCGGAGCTGCATTTGGTTACGATCAGCCCGTCCGAGGTGATCTTGCTGGTCATGAAGTTGCCCTCGTGCAGATTGTAGCTGGCAGCCCGCGTCTTCGAGCTGAGCAGCATATCCGTGATGTACTGCGAGCTCGAGTAGTGCGTGTTGCCGCTGGCCTCCGTCTGGGCCACGCTGGCCACGCCCACCTGCTCGCTGAACTTGCCGTCCGGCAGATTCTCGTAGCTCAGCTGCGTCTCGACCACATCGTAGTAGGCGGAGACGCCGTTCTCCGTGTCCGAGCAGTTGCTGTCCGTGTCCGAGTACTTGTGGCAGACGTTCACCTTCGGCTTGGCGTGCTCCTTGGTTATGGGCGCGTTCCGTGCGATGGGCTTCTTAAGGTCGAGAAATGGCTTTGGCGAATCGCTCAGCGAGCTGAGCTCGAATTTGATTTTGTTGCTGCTGCCGCTGCTGCTGCTGGCAACTGTTGCTGTCGTGACTGATGTTGTTGCTGCTGCTGCTGCTGCTGCTGTCTTGTCTTCGCTTTGTTGTTTTTGCTTTTGCTTCTGCTGGAGCGTCTCAGAGATTTCATCTAACAGGGATTTCTCCATCGCCCGCTCAATGGGCGGACTGTCCTTGCCGTCGCGCGTGCTCTTCACCAGCGTGGGCGTCAGGGTTGTGGTTACCTTCTTGGTGCTTGAGCTGCTGATGGTGCTTTTAATGGCTGTCACTGTGCTGCAAGCAACTGCTGTTGTTGTTGTTGTTTTTGTTGTTGCTGTTGCTGTTGCTGTTGTTGATGTTTGTTGCTTTATGGCTGTTGCTGTCGCCGTTGCCTTGGCTGCTGTCGCCTTTGTGGGCTGTCCAAAGGGCATCACATTGATCGTTAAAGTCTGCTTTTTGCCCTCCTTGTCCACCTGGGGGGCGCCCAGCTTGAGCGCCGCAAAGGATTTCTTGATGTTGTCCTCGGCATCGCCCAGCAGATTGCCGTTGTTCATATTGAAGTCCGTGTTGGCGCGCGTGATGCGCTTCAGCTCGACGGCCTCCTCGTCGTCCGTTTCCGTGATGGCCATGTCGTCGTGCTCGTTGCCCAGATTCATGAAGTCATGGTCGTCATCGTCGTCGTCATCATCCGACCACTCGCCGCCATAGCCAATGATCTCGTGCAGCTGCTTGGGAAAGCAAACTTTGCCTGACTTGGAGCTGCTGCTGCTGCTGCTGGACTTGCCAAAGCTGCTGCTGCTGATGCTGCTGTTTGTTGTTGTTGTTGTTGATGTTGGGGTGAGGCGCACTCCAAAGGCCTTCTTGATGATGCTCTTGGCGGGCGTTTTGTGCTTGTTTGGGTAATCAGTCTTTGTGTGGCCAACGGACTTGAGGGCGCCGGGCTTGGAACTCTGCTGTGCGGCAGCTGCTGCTGCAGCGGCTGCTTTGTGCTCATCCTTGGACTTGAAGCAGTTCGAGCAGAGATCCTTCTTCCACGCATTCTGCGTAAAGTGCGAACAAATCGAGGAGGACATAATGTGTGTTTGCTGCTGCCTGTTGCTGTTGCTGTTGTGTCTGTTGTTGTTGTTGTTGTTGCTGGCGTGTTGACTTATTCCACCATATTCTGCAAGTGCAAAGAAAATAAGTAATGCTTAATATTATGACTCTCATTATATTGTTGTGTTATTAGCGCATAAACTTAAAGGCTGATAAAAAAAAAACTTTCATTGTGGCCGCGATTGCGCAAGCCCTACCAGCAATTGTTGCTGCTGCTGCTGCTGCTGCACTGACCGGGGCAACAAGCAACTTTCACTGGATAAATGCAGCTTCTGCGGCATGACTCAAAGTTATTGAATGTAAATATAAGAGCAGCAACAGCAACATCAACAATTCGCGGTAGTCAAACTTGGCAATTTGGAAACCAATTGGCCAAGTGGCCATGCGGTCGGTCACTCAATGTCTTCTGCAAGCAGTCAAACATTCATTTGCCATGGCGACTATCAATCAATCTTCATCTTGATAATGAATTTATTGAAATTATTGGCGGCGTTGTTGTTGCCGATGTTTCTGCTGATGTTTTGTTGCTGATATTGTCGACAACATTGTGGGCTGTTGTTGCTGTTGCCGCATGCAGGGGACATTCCAAAGGCATTTTTTGCGCACAGTGTTTGTCACATGGCCATCGACAGAGTTGTGTATTTGGTTAGGTCTCTCTGCACTTTGACAGTGTCTCCAATTGCTGTTGGGTAATCAGTTGTTGTTGTTACTGTTGCTTGTGTTTACGCTTCAACTTGGCGCATTTGGGTAATGACTTTCTAAAACTGCCCAGGGAAGTGACGCTCTCTGTGACTGACTGCATGTGCAATAAATGATATTAACATAAAAACTGCGGAACAATAAACTTGCCCAGAAGCTTAAGAGTATGAACAAAAAAATATACAACAATATGTGTGTGTAGAAAATTGACAGGAAGTTTCTCTAACACAAATAGTTTATCTAATTGCCTTTAACTGCTTTTCTTTTCGTATCCCTAAGAATGTTAATTAATTTTAAACTAAGCCAAGAGAGTCACTTGTAACAAACTCTGAACATTCGTTCACAGTATAATAACAGCTTAAAACTGTCGAAAGCGATCTTAATTATTATTATTGCTATTTTGGGAAAATGTGAGAGATATGGATTTCCGTAGTTTATCACCAAAGTGTGTGTATCTTTTTTTTACGATCGAGACGAGTTTACATTCCAAGATGCAAATCTCTAGCTTTGTGCTTAACCCAATATACTCTTTTCAGGAGGGTAAACCAGTTTCCTTAAAAGAAATTGTTATATTTGTTTGCTTTACTTTAATTGTTTTCTACGCTCAAGAATAGCTTTAAGAATTTAAATTCCATTTAAACAAAAACAACAAAATGTATTTTTTGGTGGCCGAACTAATAATACCCGTTTAGAGTACACTTCTAAAAATATATTTTTGAAGTGTAGCATTAATATTATTAAATACAACAACCAAGTTCATAAGTTCTATTATAAAACATTAAATATTTAGAGTTTGATATGCCTTCTTAAATGCATTACACACTCTGTGACATAACTGAATAAGACCCTGAGCAACATTGTGAACGCCAGAACCAGTGTTATAATTTCAGTTCGCACAATCATCTCACAGGGCGTTTCTTTTGTAACAGTTAGGGTTACTCAGACAGCCGTAAGAACAAAGAGAATGAACAATGCAGCGTTTATGTCTTTAAGTCATTAGCCCTCTTTAAGGCCGGCTAAGCCGCTGAGTACGTTTGTAAGTCAATTTGGCCAACAACACACTGTGGCGGCGTCTAATTGGGAAAGTGTTGCTGCTAACAACGGCGACAACACCCACAAAAAAAAGGTAACAAAAGCCACACAACAAAGATGACAACAGGCACAGTTTTTTTTTTTGGCTTCTTGGGGCTCATTTATCAACGCCAACGTGAACGAAAGTTGACCCATTGTTAAACTGACGGCAGAGTACAGCGCCTGCTGCTGTTGATGCTACGCTTGATTTTTGCATTTGCAGCAATGATTGCTACTGTTTTTGGGTCAGCGTTTTGACTAAACGTTAATATGCATAAATCTTGGCTTTGTGCAATCCGTTCGCAAATACCATTGGCATCATCAGCTCGACGCAGAAGGGGGTTGAGGGGGGCTGTACCCAATTGCATAACCGTGTTGCTGCCGTGTTTTTTTGCCTTTTGCATATCGCGCTTGTTTGCCCGTGTTATACATAAATTTGCTCGAGTTGTTGTTGCTGTTGTTTGTTTTTCGTTAATTGTTTGCATTTTTTCTTTCACTAATTTGCATTCGGTTGCGGCATTGATAGCCAATTTGTTTGTGGCTGGATTTGTGCGCCAATTCTCAGCTAACCGCTAACCAAGTGTCGGCCAAGAATTGGCCGCATTTAGTGCAACTTTTCTCACACCTTGTTCGATGCCTGCTCATAAATAGAAAGGGATCACAACAGACACTTGTTCCTCGTCCGCTGACCGAATCGGCGGAGAAGTGAAACACATTGGGGAAACTGCGAAAAGTTGCAACAAATTGTGGCGCTATTTGACCATAAAAACTACAAAAGAGGAGCGCCAACAACATCCGAGAAACAACAAGAACGTTGCAGTCGGGTGTAAACGACTCCGCAATACTCCATCACAGTTTTATAACAGCTAAGAGACTCAGAGGTAACTGGCCGGCATCGCGCTTTAAAACTGGGGGAAATAAATACATTTTATCGATTTAAAAAATTGAAAAACTTTATCTGACAAACGTAAGACAAACCTAATATACTCTTTTCACTTGGCTAACGAGTATAACAACTTGAAGCTAGTTTTCAAGTTTGGGCAGTTGCACTCTCGCCATAAGGAATGCTGTTGCCAGCGTTTAAGATGGGTCCAAAGCAAGAGAGATATCAAGACGTTGCTGTCGCAGAAAAATGTAACACAAATAAATCTGCATAAATTTCATGCTCCAAGCTCACGGATCTAGCGCCCAGCCAGGACGGGTGTCAGCTCGTTGACCATAAAATGGGATTCGACTGCTGGAAAAGTCGGTCAGCCGGGTTCCGCGCCATTTAATTGTTGCCCGAGAATACCAGCTATAAGTATACACATATGTATATATGTATATATGTAAATATAAATTGGATATTGGCATTTTCGGCAGCTCCAGGCATTAAACCCGTTCTGTGCCAATTCGATATTTTGCATTCGGCTCTGTGTATTTGCTTTAATCTGATCGTTGGCATACAAATTTTGGTGCCGCTTGCAGGCAAGGAAACAGTTAACTGACCGTCGGCTCGTCTGCGACTGCCAAATGGGGCCAACAGGTTTGGCCAACAGCAACAGCAGAAAGTTCTCTTCTCGCCCAGTTGCATATTTCTTTGCTTCTTTGCTTTTGGCCGTTTGGCTGCTGCACTTGGCCAATTGCCGCTTGGGGGCTAATCTCCAGACTCTTAACACCAACGATGCGAAGAATGCGTGGAATCCGATATACACTTCCACGTACATATGTTCGTATCTTTCCACAAACAAGTTCTGGCTGTGTCATAAAGATCAGAATGAACGAAGAGCTGGACTGTTGATGAAATCAAACAGCTGAGGCATACATAATCACATCATATGCTCCATTAGCGCCCTAAAAGTGGGTCTAGCCTGCCTATTAGTGTGCTTCATTCCAGCCCACAGTTAGAGCCATAGATCAAGCTGCAGCCTCACCCGATTCACAGCTCTACAAATTACCACAAGAATATGCTGCTGAGACCCAAAGATCAAAAACGAGAGATGAGCGAACATATTTAAATACAATTTCTGTCGGAGATACAAAAATTGGTTGCGAGAAGTTTGTTCCACATTTACACGTGAGATTTATGCGTGGCTGCGTTTGTTCTGCTGCCCATTTCCCATTTGGCTCCGATGTTTATTTATATGCTTATCGTTATGTAAATAGCATACATAAGAGTACACGTATAGATATATACACCTGCGATATGCATGCCAAAGTTGTGTCTTTGGAACTATGCAAAACAGATTGGGGGAGCGTATAACAAATTTATTTTTACTCACTTAGCTGTGCATATAAAAATCCCAGTATTTGCATATATGTAGATTAAATCGAATTGCGACAAAATCTTAACACTTAATCGGACTCGAGTTAACTTGAAGTTAAGTCTTTAATTAAAAAAGCGACAAAACAAATTGTGTTCATATGAGCAGACGGACATTGCACAAATCCAATATACTCTTTTCTTCTTCGTGAACAGGTATACAAAAATGATAATAATACAAAAATACACAAATTCCTGAGCTTAAAGTGTTCGTTTCGGGTTGGGCCGCTTGCCTGAGCGGATGTTGTGGGCGCTGCTTTAAATGTCAACTTCTCGGCGTTGGCCATAAAAGGCAGCTGGCAATTAGAGGCACAACAAAGCCGTCTCGAGACGGCTCGAGCCATGGAAATTAAGCTGAGACTCGATTACTCTGATTAGAACTGTTCTCCTACGAATGGAGCTGAGCTGAAATATTGGCATTTAATAAAAAATTTACCTCGAGAAGGCCTTAAATGGCAATTGGCAATCAAACTGCTGTTAGGGCAAAGTGCAAAGTTCTAGGTTGAGATTTAAATTTCATCATAACTAACGGCAATGGTACTGCCCAATGCCATTTCGGGTTAAAATGAGCCAAATAATTATAGTTGAACTCTAAAAAGCTTTTTTAATTAGCTATCGCAAAAGAAGAATATACGATTATTTCGGAAGCTGTATAGCATAGAAAAAAATTCTAAGCTAATGCCAGCGACAAAAGATATTGCATAAGTAACAGCGATAAAGTGAGTGGCAAGCTTGGCCGATATTGGAGAGTTAATTTACCACACAGCTGGCTGCAGCTGCGCGTAGATAACATTTGCAAAAACAGTGCATATTGCAATTAGAGCAAACAATGAAAGTGCATTACTTTAAACTGCACAACTGGCTGTTATAATTTATAATTAGGCGTACATGTACCTCTCCTAATACGAAAATCAGAAAAAAATCGTGGTCTGAATTACTCATATAAACACACACATCGATTTTGATTCAGTGTTGGTGTCTTTTTGTTATTCTGCTTTGAACGACACTTAACAGCTTATTGCTAGAATCTTAAATTGGAATCTGTTATAACAAATAACCCATTAATAATGCTTTAAGAATTTTTGGCGCTTGATCCGAATAAAAAAACTGCGATACAGATAAGAATCCCCAAAACCAATTGTGAAAAAATGCCATTCTATATTCAAGTACAAATAGGATTAATCTCATTTATTTGGTTTGTTTTTAAAGTTTCAAGAACTCTTCGTTCAAAAAAATATTTTTAGCCAGATTATATATTCTTGATTCGATAATCAAAATAACAACTTATGTTCAGGAAATTGGGTATTTATATTTTATTGTTGGTTTCAAGATAGGAATATTTCAGATTTGACAGTAAGTTTAAAACTCTTGGTTTCTAATTTGAGTGTACATACTTAAAAACTCGTAAATTCTTAAATAATGATGAAATTTCGAACATGGTGATAACTCGATTGGAAATGGGTTGTATTTAACTCATCTATTCCTGTGGGTAGTTCTCCTCTGATTAGAGACAATTACTTTGTCCATCCCAGACACAGCAGGCCACTTATAGTTAAAACATTAATTAACAAAGGCCATTTAATTACCTAGCAGGCAGCCAAGTCTATAGAATTGAACACAAGCCAAAGATGCTATTAGACAAATGGCACTAGTAGCTTGAGCTGCCCATGAGTTGGCTTTGGGAAACTTGAACTGACCGGATGTTGGGGCAGGCGGCGGGATATTGTCAACAGGTGAAACAACAAAGCGATAACACAATAACAACAACAATAACAGCAACAACAACAACTTTGTTTTCTGTGTTGTCAGCAGCCGCCAATTAAATTATGAAGTTTGTTTATCAAGTTTAACGCGCACTCAGCTTAAAGTGGAGTAGAGTGTGTTCAAAGGGAAGAGCTGAAGTTAATGTTAGGTCTTTATAAAATAAACCCAACTACCTGTTTAATGAAGCTGTTTGCATGTTGAACTTATCGAGATTCTCTGCAGAGATTCACATTACTGATTGAGTTTTAAGAAACGTTCCAATGACAAGTCACATTAAATTTGAACTAGAGAGAAGAGTGAGAAACGAAAGAACACGTTTACCATCAAATTAGAATTATTTAAAGTCTTATGGTTTTATTTTTATGCCACAGATGTCAGAGACAATCGGTATCCGTGAGTTCGTGATACCTATTTGTATTCTGTGTTCTGGCCAAATTTACCATCGAGATAAAGTTGTTCGCTATCACGTTGTTAATCGGCTTACAATTGAATATCAACAAAACTAAGCTTAGACAAGAAAACGCGCTTCTAAGATCTGAACATAGATATTTTTCATTTATTGTACTTAAATGTGTTATATGATATTCAAAAAGTTACACTTTTTTCGAAACTGCAGTAGTTGTATGCGTACAAAGAAAGCTTTGTAATTAGTTAGCTAGACAAATTATTTTAGTTTAGTTATCAGAATTTAACCAAAAGATACCCACATTTCCAAAAAAAATATATATATATTATATATATTTTTTATATTTTTCGATTTATGTTTATATGTAAGGAAGAAGATGCTCTCGGACTTTTTTTTATATAGTTTGTAAACAGCGGCAGAAAAATATTTCAAGGTTAAGTTCTGAAGTCCCTGTAACGTCTACATTGGCGTCGGCTTCGTTTTCATTTGCGTGATGCAGTGGAGATGGCAGAGGGTTACGGAGAGGAAGGGGGAGGCTCATGTAGAGACGACGCCAACTTGGCGACTTTTGGGGTGCAGCTGCAGCAGCTAAAGAGTTGGAGGAACAACAAAAGGCAGCAAATTAATAAATGGAAACGCATTCATTCATGCAACCGAATGGCGTCTGGTGCCAGAACCAGTTCAGGTTTTTGTTCCAGCCGCAGTTCTGCACCCGGCTGCTTCCTTTTCGCTGTTGTTTTGTGGCACATGTGTTGCCGCAACATGTTGCTTCATTAAGAATGAAGTACCGAAAAAAAGAAGAGCGAAATGTGTCACTTGCTTGAGGCAGGCATCGCATTTCAACTTCGCATAATGTTTCCCACAGGCATCAAACACAGAAGTCGCCGTCAACAGGGATCGTAACTTCAATTTATGGCCACACACACGCACACACATACACACACCAACTTCTCGGTTGCCCGGTCAAGTTTTTGGTCTCTTGCCTGGCGTGACTTTATAATTTTTGCTTAATTTTAAATTATGTGCATTAAACTTTTTTTATGATGCGTAGAAATTATGTATGCTCTTCAGGTTCTGGCAGTGTTGGGTCACATAAAAAAAAAACATAAAATAAAGTGAGTCGGGTCCAACTGACTTTGCAATACTCGTTCACAGTGCGAAAGCCGCTAGAAACATTATTATTATTTTTTTCTATTTTTTAAAAATCTGAATTTTGTAATTTTCAAGAATGAAAGTGGCAGATACTTTAAGTTTCGATTTTTAGTCTTTAGTCTTGTCTCTCAAATTCTGTGACTTCAGTTCTAAAATGATGGAAGATATGGATATTTGCGATTTACAAGCCCAAAGATATATCGATTTGCCACACCTCAAGTAAAATACTTGAAATATATACATTTCAAACCCCAATTGTCATGCATCAATGGGCGTAGTCTTAATAGTATATATTTAGTATATATTTCAAACAGTATATATTTTAAACAGTAAACTGGACAATACAGAAACCCAATATACTCTTTGCGCTTCATGAACGAGTATCAGCAACTTAGGCTGGTTATAAGAAAACCAAAAAGGAATAGGAACAATTAAAGTATAAAAACCTGTTGCGTGGGATATTTTGTGCAGATATCCGATATGTTAAAGTGTCCACAGACTCGGTTTTGTAGCGTGCAACAAATTTGCATGCACCATTTGCTAGCTGTCAAGCTGCCAGCCAGGCCCGGCAAACACAACTACAATTGGGGTTGCATTCATGACTCATGCCCAATTGCTTGGGTGCCTGGCATATTTTTGCGGTTGGTCCAGCTACCAGCAACGATGGCTGTCAGCTGCACAAATGGCCTAAGAGTCCGGCCTAAATTGTGGTTTTTAGTTGGCCAGTTGAATGGGGGCTTTGGGGCGCCTGCCGTTCGCATTAAGCCGTCGTGTATAGTTCACAGTCTGACAATTATTTACTTTGTGTTCAGCTGGCTGCTCTTGCAATGCCTTACAACCGGTTCACATTCAAATCTTGGCTATGTAGAACCCATAAACAATGAACACCGAGCAGCTTGTATAAAATACAACAATAGCATCTCGTATTCGTAGGTAATAAACATTTCTAATGTGTTTTTAGCAGTCGTATACTGCCTACAATAAACTTGTTAGATAATAAGACGTCATGCAAGTGAACCTTACTTTGAATCGGAAACTAAGGCTCATTGCTCTCATCGCAAAGGCAACGGTTTTATGTTGTGAATTAGAATTTAACATTTTTAATTATTTATACTTTGTGAAAAGATTATAATGGTTTAGTGCAATCTATTGCTATTCAAATATAAAGAATTAAGTATTCAACATAATAAATGCTACGTAAAGTATAATATAACAAGTAGGAACATTTCAGTCGGTATAACAACAACTAAAACATGTAGCCTGGAATTATTTATTTTTTTAGAGTATACTAAAGTCGAACTTCAAGTAATGTTCTAACTTAAGTTTTGACGGCTTTCCGCTTAGTTGCGAGTTATAATTGCCTTTTTAAGGTGTAAGCTTCGCCGCCTTGCTAACTTTTATTGCACAATTAAATAATGAAAAAAAAACCAAAGCTAAGCTTGAAAATATGACTGAGTCACAAAATGCCACAAAAAACAATTTTCACATTTTGGCCAAAACAGCAAGAACAATCAAAAAGTAAATGAAGTCTGGCATGCATTTCGGCCCAATCATCGACGGAAAATCTTGTACTTTGTGTACATGTACTAGCTGTACAACAATGTAATTGTATGACAAAGTTCACCAGTTGTTTGTGTTGCAAAATAAAGACAGACAATCAAAACAAGCAAGTAATTTGCAAATAGTAGCAGGGTTATTTTATAATTTGCAATTGACATTTGAGAAGAAGTTAAAAACGATGCATATACAAACATAATTCAAAAATATTAGACAAATTGTATGGTTGGGAAATTTTAATTATGTTCCAAATGGCTTTAATTTTAGTTGCTAAATTATGCCAAAGCTCAAATTAACAATATTGCATATAAGCTTTGTTACTGTGCCAATTTGAGAGCTAGCCAAATGCAATTATTTGCTAACAACATGCGCAAATAGTCGTAGCTTTGCCAACATTATTGAGCACACAGTATTTAACACAAGGTTTGCCAAGAAAATACAAATATTACGTATACGCAACATGTACAAGGACGATCGTTTCAAAAGAAAAGAAAGCCAGTAAATAGACTCAAGACAGACCAAGTTCAAAGTTCAACGGAAGATGGGACAAGAAACAAAAGCAGCAATTAATGAATGCTGTGAGGTATTGCAGGGGCCAATAGAAAATGCAACTTTTGGGCAATGAACCTGCAGGCAATAACAAAAAGCTTTGCATTAAATAATCATAAATAACTTTGTTGTGCGGTAATCGCACAGTCACAAGTTGCTGATGTTGTCGACATTTCTGCTGTTGTTGCCCATCGACCCGCCGGCAACTTGCACTTTTCTTTTGTTTGCGCAGAGCTTTGTAGAAAGTGCATCACGTATGGAGCTAACTGCATACTTGAGGGTTAGCGGCAGCGTTGTCAGCCGCCAGCTGCCAGCTGCTTGCCCGCGCCTAATTGAAGCAACTTGGCAACTGGCAACTGGCAACAGTCTCGCAAAAAAACTCACGAGCCTGACAGCTGACGTCGCGACTTTGCTCGTGAGAAATGAAATCAATTGAGCTGCCATCGTCTGGCATCGCAGTTGCCATTTAAATGAGCTCGCGGTGCAATTGTCTGGACTGCGAGTGCAACGCGGTGTGGCATAATTAATCAGTGCAACATTTGAAAGTCAAAGTTTGGCGCGGTCAGCAACAAGCCTGAAAGCAGGGTTGGAGCCGAATCGGTTCGAGCCGGAGTCTCAACTATTTTAAAATGTTGAAGCGAACTCTAAACGAAACAGTCAAACCAAAGACAAATATAAATACAATTTATATTGACAAATAAATAGTATTAATATTTCTACACTTATATATATTATCTTTGGTCGAACCTTATATTACAAAACAATTATCCAGATAAAAGATTTAGGTTGTTGATAGTATAAATTTCGCAACATTGAGAAATTCAGTTTGCTTTTGTTTTTTTATAAATATTTTTTGACAGTTTTTTTTAATTTTCTCGCTCACATCAACGATGGTTCGAACCGTTAACCGAACCGACGAAAATTTGGATGGCAGCCCTAGTCAGCAATTGTGTTGCGACTGGGCTACGACCTGACATTTAATTGGCATTAATTACCTGTATGCACCTAGCGACCAATCGGCGATTGCAACTTTCACTGCGTCGCCTACGCCAAAAATGGCGAGCTCCGTGTAAGAGAGTGAGAGCGTGTAAGAGGGAGACAGCGAGACAGCGAAAACCTCAATTGACAGTTTCAATTAAGGCGATATTGAAGAGATCTCCGCTACTGTTGCTTATCGCGACTGCTATCTCCCTAACGGCCTCTGAAGGCCCCCAACTACCATTATGATCTTGACAGTGTGTTGTCGCAACTGTTGGATTGGGCGCGCGCGTTTTCGCTGCGGTTTTTATCGCGTCGCATTTCACACGTACCGCAAAACGCGTTGTTGTCGCTTATTTTGTTTGTCGTAATATATTTTGTGCAATTTGCTTTAATGCACTTTTAATGCAGACAACAAACGGCTACAATGTGCAGGGGGCACTGCTGTCAGCTTATGGCATCAAAATGTGACTGACATTTTTCTTCATTAAATTCAACACATTGTCAACAGATCCCATTTAGCAGATGTTGCCCTGCTGATCCACCCCTAACCCCCTTCACCTCACAATGTTCGCGAAAGGGAAATATAGTTTTTATGCTCGTTCACGAAGTGAAAAGAGTATATTGGGTTTTGTGCAATGTCTGTCTGTAAGACAAAATTTTATGATTGGAGCTGTGGCAATTCGATTTCATCTGTATTTTCCACAAAAAATCCTCTGGTAAGTAAACCGCGAAAATCGATATCTTCCACAATTTTTAGAGAGTCGACTGTGTTAAGCTGTCGGCTACACCCGACTGCAACGTTCTTCCATGTTCGGTTTATCAATCAGGTGAGTGCTGTCTAACTGGAGAAGGCTGGCATTTTGGAGAAGCCATTGCATGTTTGGCCGGCATCAGGTTATTTATATGGTCAACATTTAGCACCTAATAATTTGCTGCCCACTAAAAAACCAACAGCGGCAATAATTAATAGCCAGTTCCGCCAAATGAACGCTGCCACAAAGCTGTGCCACAAATTGGTTCTAGTCTCTGGTAGCATTATGTTTCGATTTTAGCGCATGCCACACACAGATATGTATATGTATTTTTGGGGGGCGCAGATATTTTTGTGAGTGTTTCTCTGTGTTTGACTTGAAAAACTCAAAATACATTTTCACTCCAACAACAAAAGACCAATCTGTTGTTGGGCCTAGCAACAACAACAACAAAAACACTAAATCGGATAACAAGATAAATTTGTCTTGCTTTGTTTGGCTGCGAGTGTAATTTTGTTAGAAATGGAAAGTTTTATTGTTGTCGTTTTTAATTTCCAAGCGAATCTCTCAGACTAAACGTTTCAATGCAGCTGTCATTCGCTGTTGTTGCTTCGCGTTTATTTTTTTGTTTATTTTTTAACTGAAAATCTATTTAATTATCTCCCCACTTAAGTATTTTTTTGTGTTCATATTTGTAAAGTGAGTGTGGGTATAGGATAAAAAAAAATATCAAAACAATAATGTAAGTGAAGGCGTAATTCTTAATTGCGTTTGTCTTGAACACAATGTTAATTTCGTTTCAAATTCTTTAAAAAGTTTTTGAACAAAAAATGTACATTAAAGAGTTCCAGTAACATTTCTCAGCGAAAGTCTTTAGTTTCAGCAGTAGAGGGTATTGTGATCACCCGACCCCTTCAGTTTGTCAGTTAATGGGCTCCACACATTGTTTAATATGGGGCCAATTATGGCATTTAATTAAATATGCTGCTAACGATATTTCAACAGCTAAAAGGCATCGGCAATTGGCAAGTTGTGTTTGCAGACTTTGCATGCAGTTGATGGCGATTACAATTGATGTTGCCAATGCTTCCCGGTCTTGCGACATGGGGCCTGGGAGCTCCAAGCCACGTTGCCCTCGACGCCCCCTTTCACTTCTCACTTGGCAACGAAAACCGATTGTTAGTAGCAGTCGCCTCGAATTACAAGTGTTTTAGATGCCATCGACTGTCTGGCAGGTCTTCAATCACAGTTGCAGTTGCAGCTGCAGTTGCAATTGCAGTTTGCTTTCAATTACATATGTACATTTGCACTTTGTGGCAAATTGTGGAGAAGCGTGGGCGTTAGAGGCGTGACAAGTAATCGTTGTTTCGCGGCTAACGCATTTTTGCATTCTGTGTGAATTGGGATGGGAAAGCTATGTAATAGCTTTTCTTACCTGCTTGGACTGGGTTCCTGGCACGTTTGCTGTTCGATTCGATTTATGTTTGCCTGCAAAATATGAAGCAATGCACAAAAAGAAAACATTAGTTTGATTATTGTCGAAAAACAAAACAATTGCGGCAACATCAACTAACGAGTAAGAATGTAGCATTCGGGTGTAACCGACGGCGTAACCGACGGCGCAATGCTTTTTCGCAATATAAAAAATGCTTAAAACTACTAATTAAAAAAAATTCTAAACATCGATGATAACAAATTTCCAATTTTTCGAATTTCTAATTTACATCAATATCACATTTGGGTGAGGAGATCACAAAATTAAATCGTTTATTAAATATCGTTTCTAAATCGTAGAAGAATCGATACATTTTATTAATCTGCTATGACCCCAGTGGGCGTAGCCAGAAAATTTGAAAACCTTAAGTATAAAGAGTATATATTCCAAATTTCATCTAAGAAAAGAGGAATAGAGACAGAGGGACAAAATACCCTTTTCATTTTGTAAACGAGTACAACAACAACAACTCCATTTGGTGCAGTTCAATGCCCGGCGGGCTCGTGCAATTTTATTTTGTTTTTTTTTTTTGGCCAGTGCGCGTTACTTGAAATCGAATTACCAAATGTTGAAACCGTGCGCCCCACCGCCCGCTACATTATGGCGCCAAGGCTGGCAGCCGGTGGCCCATTGGCTGGTCTGGCCAGATTCAAGCAATGACCCGAATTCGATGCACGTTGCGCTCGTATTTCATGCCACCCTCTGGCCATGCCCGTTCTGCCCTTCTCGAAGCTGTAGCTTTCGAGTTGAGCCTGGGTTTAAGTTTATATATGCATATATATCTACATTTACATACAAACTTTTTGGCACGTAAGTATGGCTGGCATTTAATCGACACCAAAGTCTCGGTGTCGTTGTAATCGAGCCGTATGCGTTGCAAATATTTTTTATTGTTGCTCTCTCAAGCTGTTGGACTAAGTTGCAGCTGGTTCGTGCACTTGAGCACTGGGCCTTTTATGCCTTTCAATGTGCGGCTAAAAAATAGAAGCTTTTATCAAGGTTAACAAGCTAAGTGGCAAGTGGTTGCTTTTACCACTTTTAATAGGTGGCCATGGCTAGCACTTGTTCTTGTGACCTGTCGAACCGACTGCGCCTTTGAAAGTGGCTATTTAGATCAAACTTGTAATGGTCTTGTAGGCAACAATTAATGGACATAACCAGAATAAATCAAACATGCAATGCCACAAATTTGCATTTAATTCCAACAACTAATTTCAATTTATATAACTTGTTCTGGCAAAAGAGTAATCTTAGCTTTAAATTAAATTTTCTATGATTATAGACTTCACTTATATACGCTAGACACCCACCTGCAAATGTCGTAGATTACCTCTTAAATTAAAATTGAATTAATTAACTTTAAACGTTAATAAATACAAGGTTTTCCAATTAGTACAATTTTACGCAATGCTAAGCACCTAATTGGCTTAAGATCACAAAACTAAAACCAAACATTTTTTTACACAAAGTTTTTGGGATCAGTTCTGCTGTGCAAGAAGAGAGCTAGTTTTATTTCAATAGGTTTAAATGCAGTGCCCCTTTCGATCGACGCCAGTGCAGGAACTACACACCTTCTCAGGTTAAATTACATTTGTAAATTTTTCTGTGCAACTTTTAATTGGGTCTCCGGTTGCCAGCAGCATGCAATGCGCAGTCTGAAATCTCAGATATGCGGATGAGGGGGGGAGTGGTGTGTTTCGGTGGTGCTGCTAACGGGTGTTTAATTAACAGGCATTCCATTTAGCACTCGATCCGTTGCTGGAGCTGTTGATTTGCATTTAAGAATGACAGCGAGCTGAGTGGGCTGCTGTTTAAGCGTGCCCCGACTGGATTTGGATTCAGCATCAAAATCAGTCATATGTAATTAATTGTTTGGCATTTTCTATGGCTCTCATGTACAGTTAATGGCCCTGGGCTTTATAATAGGCTACGCTTTCTGTATCGGTGTACTTCATGCTACCAAGAACTTGGCTTTGAAATGGGGCAGCTTTGTGTGTTTATTGGTGATTTAAATCTACGTCAGTAAAAATAGCTCCAAATTGTTAGCGTCGCATGTTCAGGAAGTTACTACCTTTTACCTTTTGTGGATTCAACAGAATTTCAACAGCTCCAACCGAAGCCAGCCCCGCATTAGGAGCCGTGTGGGGGGTGATATTAAAGCAAACACTGAAGGTCATTACCGGAAAAACGGGTTCTCCGTCTCCGTCTCCGTCTGCACCACTGAAGTGAGTAAGCATTTAGCATTAAAATACCGTTGGGATTATGGCACTGAATATGCATGGGCGTTCGCCTTAATAGCCAACTCTAAATACTGCCAGTTGCCAGTTACAAGTTACCCGTTGCCAGTTGCCAAAGTACCAGTTTTAGCTCCAGTTGCTTCTTTAAATACCGGCTGCTAGCTGCAGCAACAGAAACTGCATCTGCATAAATTATGCGCTCAGAGACATTTGCAAATTGTCATTTGTCGGAATAGGCACAGACAGACGACGCTGATGATGGGGATGACACGCCAATTGAAGCCATGTTTGAAGCCCACGTGAGGCCAACGCCTCATTGCTAGCTACTTGTTGCCATTGTTGTTGTTGTTGTTGTTATTGCTGGCGTTTAACTTCATTTTATAAAAGGTCAAAGCCGGCGGCTTGCAGAAAGTTGGTGTTAAATCATGACATTATATGGCATTTTGAATGCTCCTAGCACCCAAAGAAAACTCTTTAAAGAACAACTAATCATAACGGGTATATGAACTCTTCAACGAACTAAATATAGATTGAAACTGTGATTTTAGACAGAACATTCTGTAGAGCAAAAATATGTAAGCTATATAAAAACATTTTAAGAAAATTTTAAATTTCTGTCTCTTTTACAAAATTTAAGTTTATATATTTATCTATTATTTATCATTTTATTTATATTCACTTGGCACATGCGTCATGATTTGTATACGTTCTTCTGACAATGAGCTCTGGTACAGATGACTGTTAATCCGCTCATTAAAAAATGTGAGTATACTTTCTAAAGCGTTCTTGGTATTCTAACTGCCAAAGTGCTCACATATTTCACATAATTTTGGCTCTTAGCCAAACGTTGTAACGTAAGTTGTAACTGTAAGTGGCATCAATGGATTGAGCGCTACTCGGAAACCGGTTAAGCACTTCTAATGTTTGCACTGTGGACACGGCCAAGAAACGTCAGCTTTTTATGATTGGTTATTTATGCGCAGTCAATGACACAATCCCCCAAAACCCAAATGATGCTCTTGCTAGCTGATGTTGCTGTTGGCTGCTGCTGATGCCGTACTCTTCTAACCGTTAACTGACCAATGCAACACCATTCGAAATGCAGGCAGAAGAGTCTTTGGCCACGTTGCAGCAGACTGAAACTTTCTACAAAGAAAAAAAAACTAACAAAGTTGACTGGCATCATCTGTTTTTTTGTAGCATGGCTACGCCCAAGAGTCCAAGATAAAGTCGAACAATTGAATGCTTCAATGGAGCAGAAAACGCTTGGTAGCAAAAACATCGCTGCAAGTTGCCCCAACTGCCGCTCTTTGCGTATGTCACCCGCTGTTGATTTGCTGCAAATGTCACTGCAAATGAAGCTCAAGTCAGTTCGTTCAAGCATTGCTGCGACTAGCTGCCCCAAACTGTGGGCATGACCATTTCCAGTTGAGCGCAACGCGTTTTAATTTATGCATTAATTTCGGTTGATAACCGACAACGGCCTGAAGAGTTGGCGAAAAAGCGCAACTTAATTGGGCGCATAGTTGAAGCAAATTACTATTTAGCCGGACAATTAATTTGTCAAAACTAAATGGCCAGCTGTGTGTGTTGTGTGTTCGGTGCCGGCCAGTGCCTCGGGGGGACTTTGGACCGCTGTCGGCAGGTGTCGCAACTTTCACCTTGACCGGTTGCCAAACTGGAGTTGAGTCTTGATTGCATTGCCCACAACTCGATGCCTTATAATACAACAAATACTGATGCATTTAATGAGATAACACTGAACGTGTTCACATCTGCTTGAGCCAAAACAAAGAACTTCCCTTCACAAATGCGCGCTAAATGCGAGTCATTTGCTAATTTGCATTTCAAAGCTAGCCAAATTGAACAAAGACAACTGCAAAAGGCATTGAAGAATTCAGCATTTTGGTAGCTAATTAGCGAGAACGCGTCGTGAGCATGGCAAATATCCAAGACATGCCAGTAGAAATAATAAAAGATCCGAAATGTGGTCACAGCATGAAAGCATAGATGCCACAAATGTCTGTCTGGCCATAGAAATATGTATTATTAATCAAAAGTTGAACGAACTGCGTCGGAATTGTAAATTGGTAGCCGTGTAGCAAATAATTATGGGCTCTTAAACAAATAGAACCATACACAATAGGCAAGACCCCAGCGAAGAGAACCCAAGCCATTCCTAATTAATTAAAAATACATGGGAATTCTGATATACCTCGACAAAAGAACTATCAATAACACTATTCAGCAAAATATTATTTTTATTTCATATAATGGATTTGCATATGAGCAAATGGTTGATACAATTTTTTGTTAACCGTTTAATGAGCTGCAAGCAACGACATTTACCTCAATATTAAGTAGTTTTTCGGTATTTGAATAAATTTTTTTTAGTATTTTACTATATTATTTAACGCATTTTTGCTATTCTTAATTGATTATTCATAAATAAACAAGTCGTGATCAAAAAGATTCACAAGCTTTTGAAACAAAACTGACTTTGATATAGGGAAATGATAACTAATGTAATTCGTAGCTTTATCACTTTTAAAATACCACTTTGAGTAACAAGTCTCAAATATTGCAACAATGTGTTAAAAGACTTTAAGATGCTACAAAGAGTAACAGCGACAAAGGAGACGTGCATATAATTGTGACGCTCACTGTGCTGGCAATGGCATAGTTACCATAACTTGAGATAGATACAAGCTGGAGGCTGGCCACCCCAGCACCTCCAACTTAATTACACCCATGCATTACAAAAAAGCAAAAGTAGCGGTATGTTTCAGTTTCATTGGCAGCCAGGCGTGACGCTTGGCTTTTATAGGGGGAGAGACGAACGGGATCGGATCAGCTGCCAGAGGTGTCAAAGAAACTTGGTTTGGGTTTGGCACTGGCATTCAAATGCCCTTAAATATCAGATTTAAAAATTAATTAATGCATTGCACAGATCTCAGGTTAAAAGGTTAAGTTTACGTTGCATATGGGAAGAAAAAAATGAAAATATTTCTCTCTCTTGCTGACACGGCTAAATTGAGTTGAGCATAAATCAAAAGACGGCGAAAACCGTTAAACATATGGCACACAAGCACACATAAGTTTGGTTCCCCTTTTGGGGGACAGAGGCCCGCTTAATCAAAGCGCTTTTGTTGTGTAAAAATCTTCACAGTCGCCTGCATGGAAACGCATTTTCATTTTCCAGCATGTTAAGGAATTTGTACGGTAGGCGGGGGCGTCCCCGATCCCTCTAAATGCTTGGCTACTTCCTCATTTATGCACTTCCCAAAGCGTAGTTCGAGCTGCGAATGAACCAATTTTACATATATATAATTAGACCTATATCATTATGTGCCCCTGCAACTGAGTCCATATGTGCGTGCACCCCTTGCGGCTATTATTAGTCGCTCCTCCACCCAGAACTGGACGCGGCTCCCTTAAGTGTTCAGTTCCGCTTGCAGTTGCAGCACGAATGCTGATTGATGCAAAGTGCAGTCGTTAGAATTGCGGCAACTAGGAGACAATTGCATAAACATGCGAGCAGCTGAGAGGATGATGTGATGTCACCTTGAAAGCAATATGATGCAATTGTTGAGCCGGAAAAGTTTACATAATTGTAATTGACAGCATCCTGAAGGTGTTCATTTAATTTACGCCTATATAAAGGTGTGCAACTAGCAGTAGATGTATCTATAGGTTTCCCTGAGGCTATTTATGTATATATCCCATCCATTGAAGATAAGAGTTTCAGAGTTGATTCTTATCCTCTTAAAAATTGTACTCTACCATTGATGACTTCAATGATCATAATGATATCAAACTGTATCCGCTAAACTATATAATAATATATATAATATTAATTAAAAAAAAAAATAAATAAAATCAGTGATTTTACAGTAGCTCATAGAAGAATGGGCATCTTTGTATTCCACATAAATATTTCAAATCATAATACTATACTCAATTCATTGAATTCATTCACTCTGCTACAAACAAATAATTTTGCGTATATTTTAATATACAGATTTCTTTAATTTGAATATGAAATTCAAATACTTCGATGACATAAGTGTATGCACAATGTTCATCATCGTTCATTGCCATTGCTTTCACTACAAGTACATAGGCATTGTTGCTGCTGTTGCTGCTAATGCTGTTAAGGGGGCCCGCTTAACATTGGCCCCTCGTGCGTTTAACATTGAATTAGCAGCGCCCACGTCTTCAGCTCCTCTCTGACCACGCATTCATTTGCGACCTTAGCCTTCGCAAAATCAGAGACAAACAGACAAAATAACGCAAGGCACATGCAAAAGAGACGCATTATCATAATATTTTTTTATATTGCCCAGAGGCAGCTCAAAGCAAATTTGGCTGTTTTTATTTGTTTTGAAGTTACGGCTGAGGCTAAAGTCACTCAATATTTTACTAGTTTTAATACTCACTCATTAATTAATTTAGGAAAGTTTTTGACTATTTTAAGCTTTTAATATACTGTTGGGATGTTGTTACTTGCTTCTATGTTTAGTTCTATTTTCTATTTCCTTGGCTTTGCAGTAGCGAGAGATATTTCACTTAGATTTTTATCGCTGTGCGCCCCTTGACCTCGTCGCATTGCGAAAAATGCCGTTGGATTTTTTTAGCTGCTGCAACAGTCGGGCAATTTGTTGCTGTGTTTGCTGATATTTGCGTCTTGGGCATTAACTTTGCAGCATCTAGTTGTACAAACCGGTCAAGAGCGAGGCATAAAACATTTATGGCCGTATTGTTCAGCTTTGGAGCAAAAGCAAAAAGCACCGTTGCTCTATAGCCGGCTATAGCTAAGGCCGATAAAAATAGAGATGAAAGAGGGATGAGGCCAAGTCGCGTTTTAAATAAAAAACTCTTTGTTTGAACTCTTGGCGCGGCCATTGCCTGTTCAATGCTAATATTATGCTGATGTATGTTAGTCTGTCTATATATTCACATAAAGCTTATGTACAAATTTCACACATGACCTTTGCCTAAGCTGAAACCACAGCCTTCCATTGCCTTGCATTGTTTATTTGCTTGCATGTCTGCTCGTCGCGTCTGCCAATATGGAAAATATTTTGATTGTTATTGCCTTCGGCAGTGGGAAACAGCAAAGACTCGAGCTCGAGACAGAAAAAGGCACGCATGTTAAAACGAGTCAACGAATCAATCAAGCGACGCCACCGACGCCATTTTATGGTCATGCGCAGGCCCAGAGGCGCCAAGTTGCAGCCAAGTTTAATGCAGTGCTTCTAATGCAAGTGTATAATTATATTAGATAGCCCGGTTGATAAGGCCCGACGGCTGGCCATTAGAGGGCAAGCGCATTAAGATGTAATAAACGCGGAAGGCGCAGGCATCACAAAAATTATTGTAATATGCGTTCAACGCTGAGAGGCCAGAGTATCTCATAGATGCAGATGCAAATGCAGTCGATGTTGCCGCAGCTGTACACAGAGAGAAAAAATCTAGTGTAAAATTGAGTAACTAAATATAAGTACGAATTATGAAGAATAAGCACAAACAAGCTTTATATAAAAGAGAAGAATCTTGAATCTAATATCGATTTTATTTTATGTTTTGGTTTTTTAAAAATATCTCAGGTTCGATAGTTCAACGTCTAAGCTTCTTTACTTAAATATGTTATATTATCAAATACTTGACTTTTCTCTTAGTGTAGCTGCTTGAGCTTGAGTTACACGCAAAAGACGTACAGCGGTAGCAATTGAAAACATTCAAGTGCTAGCTGATCTGCATAAGTGAACGTCACGTAACAGATACGCAGCAAGCCAGATGCGTTGCATCTATGCGCAGGCACACACACATACACACATGTATCTGGCAGAACGCAGACGTCGATGCCCGTTGCGGGGTCGTTCATCTTGATGGGAGCGTGGAATCGTTTTGATGACTGACTGCCTGTAATGCGGAAAGCGCGTAGCACGCAAAATAAAAATTAAAAAAATCAAGAAAAAATAGGCAGAAAAATGTGCAAGTATCTGCGAGATACATTGTGCGTTAGGCAGCTGCAAAAGCTGTCCCAAGTCTGAAACACACGCTCGCAACGACAGTCATTGAAGTTTGGCTTTAAACGAGTGCCCCGCTTGGCATAATTTCCAGTATTCTCCATTGGAACTCGCGCTCTGTACTCATAACAATCACAATAATGAGCAGGAAGTTTGAAAAAAATGCCAAAATCGGCTTATGGCATTAGGCGGCAGTGTTATGTGACAGCAGACAGGCGTACAAATGGACAGACTTTCAGACAGAAAAATTGAAATTTAGCCGTGATGCTTTAACGTTAATTAAAAGCGAAAATGAAAACGAAAACTGTTATAATGCATTGCATAATTTGTTTGCATTTGGCTCACAAAATTTAGGTATCAGTTTACTATTTACACTAATTGCAACAAATTAGTTGCGATCGAATTAAAATTAACTTTGTTACTTAATTGAATTATAAACTTATTGGTTGCTCATTAAATATTGAAATTTACCATGCTTTATGCTCTATGTGGAAGCTAAGCGGAAGTTAAAGCTAAAGCATTTATTTTTATATATATATTTTCCATCATAATCATATTCGGATGTGATGAGGTTTTCATGCAGCTCGGGCTGCGGAAGTCTGTTCAAAATTGGTTTTCAGTGGTCAGGCAAACAAGTTTTCAAATTTGAATTGCACAAAATCGTAATTGTGCTTAATTGTTGCGCAAACGGTGACTCAATGCAAGGAGATTTTTCATTTTTTCCATTCATAATTGGCTATGGCAGCTTGTGAGAAACACCAATACTCAATCTTAATTTGATGTGGGCATTGGATCATGAAGCTGTTCATGTCGTTCAATCGCAACCGATATGTGCACCTATATATTGTATATAAGACCTGACTGCAGCTGTGACTCAGCGAAAAGGGCTCAGGTGACGTGCTAGGCGAAACGGTATTGTAAACAAGTTTGTAACTGATGTTGGTTTTTCTCAAACTGCTTGAGTTGAGGTAACGCGTAATGATTCTCTAGTGCTTAAAAGCTTGCATGTTGGCGCTTCATATATCAAATATTAATAGATTCAGTTAAGGTTCTGACAGAATGAGTAAAATGAAAAAATTATAAACACAATGGAAACTGTTTCGTCCAACTAAAGAAATCTAAAACTTTATGAATGCCGACTACATATGCATAAATATTAAAGCTTGTATATTCTTTTTACTCTTTTTTTTTATGTTGGCCAATTTTTTCTATTCGAAGATATAAGAAATACAGTTTAGATTTTATTTAATACACTAAATATGCTTACTAAATTAAAGTAACTGTTATTTCTTTAATCGAGCTTGTTTAATATTTTCTCTTTTTTGCATTTCTTGAATTGACTGTGTTACACAATCGTCTAGCAAATGTTTGCCAGCGGCTAAGCTCAACTACTTCAATTACATACATCTGTAATGCAATATGAGTATGTATAAACTCTCGACGCCCACACATATACATGAACAATGCACATTTCTCGCTGCACTCTAAAACTACTTTCGAAATGTTTTCACTTGCCGCAAACACACCTTTTAAAGTGCCCACCCAACATGACCAGGCTATATGTATGTATATATATATATATATATAGCTGGCTTCAACACTCTCTCCACCCACCACCACCCACTGCAGTTTGTAGAACGAGTTCAGAGGCTATTAAGCTGTCGACGGGAGAAAAATTATAGTTAAGTATTATATTTAGAATTATCTCAGGCAAATTTCGAAAGGGGCGCCACGAAAAGCTCTCTGCTCGCTGCACGTGCTGCAAACACGAAGGAAACTACATGAATCACGCGATCGATTCGAAAGGGGCTACTAAATCATGAGTGGACGGACGTTCGATTTAGAGTTGAAATTGCAGGCAAGTTGAAAAAAAAAAAACAGTGAGAACGTTGCAATCAGGTGTAGCCGACGGCGCAATACTCGTTTACGGGATAGTCACAGCCAAAACATTTGTATTTTTGTACACATACAAATTCAGATCTATAGGATAAACTTTGACCAATATGTCAACAGGAAAATCAGATTTGACAAATATATGGGAGTTTAAAATATGAGAGCTATGAATTAAAGAGATTTAGATACAAATCGAGATTGTTGTAATTTTTAATTTTTTTTAAGTTAAATTACAGGAATATGTTTTCTAAGTTCTATGCACGTTGAACAAATCCAATATACTCTTTTTCACTTCGTAAATGAGTATTAAAATAAAAGCTTACGCGAAAGGAACGTGACTATGAAGGATTTACACATGGCTATAAATCGCATACAGCAAGGGGCATGCAGCGTTGGCGGCCCTGCAACAGCTACAACAGCTAAAATCGCTGTAACAAAAGCAAATGCCGGCAATCAGTGTTGTTTTTCTTATTGATTAGTCGATTTTATTTATGTTGTTCGACCGTTTCCTACGTCGCATTGCTTTTTGTCGGCTTGCAAAATCGTGGCTTGTAATTATTGGCCATTATTATTGGGTCCATTCACCAATTGCCGGAACTGTATCATCGCATCGGAAACCGGCAGCCACGTTGTTCACGCTTCAATGAGTTAATAATCAGTGCGACTTTGTTGTTGCCATAATTATGCGATTAAAATTGCAACAAGTACAAAAATGAATTCAATTAGAAACCGGACAGACCACAGCCTATTGCCAGACAATTTAGCAATACCCTGGATATCGCCCCTCAATGCAAACGGCAGCTGTTTCCACCTGAGCTACGCATCTAATTTCTTGGGCGTCAACCAAAAAAGAATCGGTGATCGGCAATTCTAGTGAAAACCAATTGACAACTAATGAGACAGAGAGATCGCGAGAGAGTGAGAAAAAGAGCAGCAGAGAGGCATAGAGACAAACCAGTTGGCACATCTTTAGTCATCGAATTTGCGGCGAAAATTATAATGAGCAGAGCTTAAGCGACTTGGAGACAACGGCGATGAAATCATGCAGACCGACCGACCCCGACCACAATTCAAGGTTACGTGTTTACGCGTAAATTTCAGACCCAACCACCTGGCCCCATTGAGTTGTCATTTGTTAGCCAGGCTCTAAGTAATTTGGCAATTAGCCAACGCCAACAATAAATAATGGTATATAAAGCAACATGAAGCTCGATAAGTAAAAAATATACCATTCAAAAGAGCCAGCTGTGTGATACCCTGCATAAAATTTTCGCAATAATAAAAATTTGATGTTCGTTTGGAATGGAAAGTGCGGATAAAATGCGAAATATTCCAAAGCAGTTATCATTTGGCAATTAGAAATCGTTATTTAACAAGACAGTTATTAGGGTTAGACGTTATACTAAGCATATTTTATAGGGTATATGAAGAATATACAAATTGTCAAAAGTGGAGCAAGGAGTTTTAAACAACCTCGTTGAGTTCGGAATACAAAAGACTCTATGAGGTACAAGATAATTTATGGCAAAATGATTTAATCTGCTAAAACCAACCTAATTTATACACTCTTTATAGGATCGGGCAATTCCAAACCATTTTAACTACCTTATATCCATTTACCTAATGGGTAGACAAAAATTGAAAGTGATTTCTTAGGGCCAGCCAAGCACGACCACAACAATATTGAGCATGCAGCTTACGGATACTTTGTTAGTGCCGAAGTGCAGGCAATAAACTTTATGTAAGCGCCCAATAGATGTCCATGAAAGTGTTTCCAAATATTGACAGCTCATTTTTTGTTATATATGTATGTTTATATTTATCTATCGACACAATTCGTTGACCCACATGTCGCTGGGCTGGCAGACTGGCCATTAGGCCAGTCATTAAAGCAAGCCGAGATCTGAGAGATTAAGCCCAGAGGCACTGATTCTGGATATAAGCTCAAGTAGCCGTAGATCGTCAGGCATTTTATTCGAATCGCGTTTACTGTTCTTCTTGATTGACATGCTGAGAGGTGGCACCTAGATAGTATCTGCATTTGTATCTAAATTGTTAAATGTATCTGTATCTGTGTTTGTATCTGTGTGCGTTGCCTCAACCTCATTTACAGTTGTGTGGTAGCTTTGTCTGGGTGCTGGCCTTTTTCAATAGGCTCTCATTGTAATGTCCGCATCTATGGCAGCGGCTTTTCTTCCGCTTTTAACGGTTCATAATTGAAATTATAATTCAATTTATGTTCACTGCCTGCTTTGTTTGCAACACTTTGCTACACTTTTTCAATTAAATTCAATGCACATTGGAAAATCCGATGTCTGGCCTGCTCGAAAGTGTTGCCAAGAGTGAAAGATGCAATCACAGAGCCAGCCATAGATAAATTTGTATCGGTATCTTTGGTAGCTGCAGTTCACTGACGTGTTTTTTTGGCTCAGCGCCTGCGCAAATAAATTCGATTTGAGGTTTGTTGTTTAATATTAAATTTCATGCGCCTTCAATGCACCATTAGTATTGTAAATAAATGGAAAGACAGAAATAAAAAATAAAACGCAAAGAAAACAACTGAAATTGTTTTACAATGGCGTCTGTTGCAATTAAGAACGCTTTCATTTTCCACTTTTCTTGCATTTTCTCAGTCAAGCCAAAAAACGTAAAACTTTTACTGAATATAATTGAATTAACATTAACACACAAGCCAACCCAAAGATACAGATACAAATACATAACGATCTGTGCACGCATATCTTAAAAGCGCCTCGAATGCTGTTGTGTACATATGGATATATTTCTTATATATGAACATTATTGTTTAAAGGTAAAATTTCCCATTTTTTTAATTTGTATTTTTAGATTTCAATTAAACCAACAACTTTGAAAAATTGTACAACTAATTTAAAAGACAGACAATTTCTTTTCCTTACACAAAGTAGTTCTGTTTAAAAATCTTCAAGTGTGTGAGTTGTTTTTAAAAATAGCAACGAGAACGCCGGCAATTTGGGGTCGGTTGTTTAAAATATTTTAAGTATTTTTATGTGGCGACTGTTGGGCGCAGAAATCGAAATCAATGCAATTGAGAATTTTTCCATGAGTCGCATAAATTCCAAGATAGGGCTCAAGACAATCGCAGCCAATAACAATAATGAGGGTCAGCTTGGTTTTCTTCAATTATTTACAATTTTATATTGACTTGTAGGCAGCGCCCCATTTTTGTTTTGTGTTTGTTTCTTTGGGTGGGGGGATGGGGGCACTTCAATTATCAGTCGACGCATAATTAAGTGCAAGCCCCCGCTTTGACCTCAACTCAACGCTGAGGGCTGAGCTGATGTAACAAAAGGCGGCCAACGGGCGCTGCACGCGTTTTGCATGCGTTTAAAGCTGCTTACGCAAGAAACGCGCGCAAGGTGCGGTCTGTAGAAAGTGCCGCCAGCTGCTGCTGCGACACATTTGAGGCATTAAATGAAGTAATTTAGTTTTATGACAACGCTTCAAAGCCATGCATCAGCGATCGTGTGGGTAGCAAAGTGTTTTGCTTGGAATTGCTCGTTAGTGTTCATAAAAAAAATACAGTAGTAACTGCAATATTCCGCCAACATTTTCCAATTTCTTAGAGTTTAAACTTTTTGATTAATTTGTAGCCGCCTTTTGTTGTCTTACTTTTTGTTTTTTTTTTTGTTTCAGTTAATTGTTATGCGTTTTTAATGCCACCTTCCTATAATAAAAGACCAAAGGTGTATCTTACATAAAACCCCAAATATGCATGTAAATCACATGCTCACCTGTTTTGCTGTATTTTGGAATTTTTACTTTTGTTTGAATTTAATTTTAACGTTACTTTTTTTGCAAAAATTCGTATATCTATTTATATTAATACGTGTATGCATGTATGAGTAAAAAAAACCTAAAAAAAAACTTTCTCCGCCGCTTGTCGTGCAAACTTGACGCACAAAAAGAAACAAGAAAAACAAATAAAGAAAAAAGCAAACCAAACTAAAAAAAATAAAAAAAAAATTAAAAAGAAATGTACAACAAGCAGATGATTTACAGCATAAATAATGAAATGGCCATTGTGGGCTTTGAGTTATTTGCCAAAGAGTCAGCGAAAAACGACCACAAAAAAAAGGTGGTAAAAAACAAGTGTGAGGCAGGAAATTGAACTTTGGTAAAAATAATACAGCAGAAACTATTTGCAGCGCTTACTTTGATTTACGGAGCTATCACCTACAGCTATCAACAATACTGATAAGCGCAGTCGATCACGTTTTTTGCATTATCGCTGACCTAAACATGATGCACCGTTAAACAAAGTTTGCCGTTGCTGATAACGGAAAAACGCGAGCGCGTTTTTAAACGCACAAAATACACAAGCAAAGATTTTAAGACGGCAAATCCATGACCACAGACAGGAATTGCAATTACGAGTAGCGCTCAAATGTATTATGTAAACAACAAACCAAACCAATGTAAATATTTAATAAACAATGAAAAGCCAAAAGTGCGTGATTTGAAAATGTTTTCAGTCGCAAAAGAAGAAGCAACAAAAAGTGAAAAGTTGCGGCGTTTTAATGTGCATAATTATTATTTTGAGTCGAGCTCACTTGATATTTTTACTGCGTAACTCTTGGGCCATCGACGGCTACGCCGGCCAAATCCACCTCCGCCTTTACTCCAGCAACTACATCTAAATATGTAATCAACGTTAGTAAAATTTTTAATTTCAACAAGTTCGTGTCAAAATGCAGTTTTAGGTATCATCTACAAACTTTGTTTCTACTTGAACAAATCTAAAAACAAATATATGTATAAGCTTTAAGTAGCAAAAGAAATTTAAATGCAAATTTGTACATATTTTCCTTTCTGTTTTTGCCCGCGAACAAGTTTTGTGAAAGCGTCTGTTGCTGCTTAAATATATAGTTTTGTTGTTTTGTTTGTTTTGTTGCAGTATTTGCGCGCTGGCAAATAGCAAACAGTTAATAAATGTCTTATTGTTGTTATTGTGGCTGGCAGACAACTCGCGGTATATCCATCATCGATGATGATCGGCCCGATGGCTAAAAACAAAAACAAGTTTCTATGGCAAATTTGCTCGCCCGCTTTGACATTTTCATCTGGTTTACGAGTGTGTTCACATTTTCTTTATTGGAAAAACACACACGATTGAGCCAAGAGGCCGGCTTTCAATGGAATTTTCTTTGCTATCTTAGATGTTGCTGCCAACGCTTTAATTGCGGTTTTGCATAGTTAGGATCAGTTGTAAGACACAACTCTTTATCGCTTGAATAGCAGGTCATAAAAGTCAAACCTTTTAAGGCACCTGACCTCACAGCAGCGAATATCGGAAGGGCCAAGTGAAATGATTTGAAAGTGTGAAGCACTATTTTGTGGTTTTACTAAAAGGAATTGCCAAATTTTAACTTCAAATTCTGACAAAAGTAGGTTAATAAAAACCGTTGTTTATAAGGTAATCAATTACAAAAATAAAATGAATAAATAATAATAAATAAATAAATAAATTAAAAATAAATTACTCAACATGAAATTTGATTAAAAATTGTAATTATTATAAGAAGCTTAGACAGATAAAATTTGTATTTGAAAAAATGTAGAAGAAAAAGTTGAAAAGTGGATAAAAAAGTCTAATCTTCCAGCAACTTATAATCTTAAACTCGAATTACAAGAAAAACCTTTTATGCATCTGACCCCCAAAGTTTTTTGAATTTTTTGTTTGCTTATTCAAGCTTATTTATGTACAACAATTTTAGTTCATTTAATACTGAAGTTTTTATTATTATGGTTTATTTATTATCTTTATAGTCGAAAATATCAAACGACAAAAACATTTTTGCTCATTTCGATTGCCATATTTAAAATTCTAGCTGTGTTCGCAAAAGTGAAAAAAAGCATTTAAAAATTTGATGTTCAACTTACCTGCTGGGTGTTTTTGCAAACTGGCAAAAAAGTATTAAACAAAAATATGCGAAAAACGTTAAGAAAAATCCAAAATTTGCTGGCGTGAGCGTTGATAATTATTAATCCAATTTATTCTAGAATATTGTTGTTGTGTGGTGTGTGTTTGTCTGTATGTCTGTGTGTGTGTGTGATTATGTATTGTATTTTCTGTTGAAACGTGAAACCGGCAGACAGAGTCACGTTAAAGGTGCGAAAAATGTTGCTGGCAGCAGACTTGGATTATGAAATGGTAGTCAGAATTCTTTGCAGATTTCATGAACTTTGTGTCGAAGTTGGCCAACAAGTTGTTGTGCTGTATTGGACGCGTTAGTTTCCAAAGGCTCTGCTCGCTCCGATGCGATTGTTGTTGTTGCTGTCGCTGATTGTTGAATTGTTGGTGTATTTTAAACGACGCGTTGCAGTTTGTTGTTGTTATTGTAGTTGCTGCTGCTGCGGTTTTGGGTAACTGACAGACGACGTCAGCGGGGGGCTGACAGCGTAGTTCCGGTATCGGTATCGGTATCGGTATCGGTATCGTTTGCAAAATCAACTTTTTGTAGTTAAAAACGTTTTATATTTACTTTTTGATTTTATTGTTACAGCGGCCGGTTTTCGCCGTACTTAGAATTCGTAGCGTGTATATAAATATTAATAAAAAAATACGAAGTAAACAAATTCAAACATATCACTTGCACATTCTGATTCTTCTCCTTCCTTTGTTAGCTAATTTTATTTGCTCGTTTATTTGATTCGTTGTTGTTGTTGTTTTTGTTTCTGACTTATCTCGATTTTGTTTTTGTTGTTGTCGTTTAGAAAGTGGGTTAAGTTGGCTACGCTTTATGCAAATTATTTCTAATATGCATGCGCAGGTCTCGCGCTTGTTCGAACTTGTTAGATCCGTGATTTATTTTGAATTTTTGCAAATATCAACTTCATTCAACTTTGTAATCTTGCGTTGCTTTATACATATATCTTTCTCTCTCTCTCCTTTTTAGTTCGCAACTGTTTTATACAACTTGATATTCCGCTTGAGACGTTTGCACTTCTTCGCGTTTCACTCGTAACTGAATGGAAGTTATACGATTGCCTGGACTGCGACCCGAAACACGTTCAAGCTGCAGAAGTAGCTTCGTGCAGTGCTGCACAGGTGAGAGACAGGCCGACTTCAACAACGAAGCAGCAGCACAAAAAAGAGCACAAATCAAAGCAAGCTTACAGCTTTTTAACGGTTTTCTTTTGTTACACGCGCTCTCCGAAGCGATCAATAAAGTTGCCCGCTCGCAGCGCGTGAAAACACAAGACGAAGACACGGAGAGCGAGCAGAACAGTTTGTTTTGTCCGCCATGCGATCGTTGGGACCTGCTTTCAATTCGATGTGGGTGTGCCCATGAATTGCTAACGGATAAATACTAAAGAAATGTTTGCCAACGGAAAAATACCAATATAGTACTATTAAATGCAAATTTAAGCGATGTTGCCTTTGTTTTCAATTATATATAATATTAAAGATATTGTGTATTGAGAGCATATTTAATAGATATTCTACATCGTTAATTGAAAAACATAAATTTTGTCTTTGCTTTTCTTCACATAAACCAACTTAACAGCTACTATTATGTACATATTTGACTGCTTGAAGGGTATTAGTTTTTAAGTTAACTATATTCAAGAAATATAAATGTTTCTAAGACATTGCGTGCAACATAAAATTGAATTCGATGAATTCGGATGTAAATAAATTTACAAAAAGTTAACATTTTCTGTATTTGTCAGATTGTCGTTTATTAAAAATAATGGTAACAGTGTTGGTTTAAATTTGTAACTGCACGAACTATGCATTATAACTGGTTCCCAAGTTTGCCAAGTCTGTATACATTTGCTAACTTGACGCACATTTGATATCGATAAATAAGGAACCATTGACCGAATTGAACTAGTTCAGTTAAATCTGGAACCGTAAGTTTGTAAACCGATAACTTATCTGCTGACGCGCAAATAAATAATGTGGAATATGAACAATTTCTCACTGAAAGCATATTAAATAGTTGGCTGAAAACCAAACAAAGTAAGTATACGATAGTTTGACGTTTATAAACAGCTTTAAAACTGTCGATTTGCTGTTCGTGTTCACTCTTTCGGTTTGCAACACAAACGGGAAATTTTGTTTGTTGCAGTGGCAAAATGACGGACATCAAAGAAATTGTTGTTATTGTGAAATGGAGTGGCAAGGAATACCCGATATCTGACCTCACCGACCAGGACACCGTTGAGGTGCTGCGCCACGAAATCTTTCGCAAGACCCAGGTGCGGCCGGAGCGCCAGAAACTCCTGAATTTGAAGCACAAAGGTAAGCAGAATAAATGGGCCATCGCAAAAGGAGAAATCACGGATTGATTTTTCTGAGTAGGCAAGCCGGCGGCCGACAACATCAAGCTGTGCGCGCTGGAGTTGAAGCCCAACTTTAAGCTGATGATGGTGGGCTCCACGGAGGCGGATATTGAGGACGCCTGTAGCCTGCCGGAGGATATTGGCGAGGTGATTGACGACTTTGACGATGCCGAGGAACGCGAGGAGTCGGTGGAGAACTCAGCCGTCTACCTCGCCAAGGTGCAACGGCGTGTGCGCGATTACAAAATCACAGAGTTGGCCACGCCCCGCGAAGGCAAACACCTGCTTGTCCTGGACATAGACTACACTCTGTTCGATCATCGCTCGCCCGCCGAGCAGGGCACCGAGCTGATGCGACCTTATTTGCACGAGTTCTTGGCCTCTGCGTATGAGAACTACGATATCGTCATTTGGTCGGCGACCAGCATGCGCTGGATCGAAGAGAAAATGCGACTGCTGGGCGTCGCCAACAATGACAACTACAAAATAATGTTCTACCTCGACTCGAATGCCATGATCTCGGTGCATGTGCCGGAGCGCGGCGTGGTGGATGTGAAGCCGCTGGGCGTCATCTGGGGCCTCTATAAGCAGTACAACTCCAAGAACACCATCATGTTCGATGACATACGTCGCAACTTCATGATGAACCCCAAGTCTGGACTCAAAATACGGCCTTTTCGACAGGCGCACTTGAACCGCGCCAAGGATAAGGAGTTGCTGAAGCTGTCCACCTATCTGCGCCAGATTGCCTTGTACTGTAAGGATTTCAATTTGCTCAATCATCGCAAGTGGGAGCACTACGATCCCAAGAAGAACTCTTAAAGATAAGATTGCCCTAATTTAATTCAATTAAAGTAATTTTTAACGTACAAAAGCATATATATTGTAGCTAGAGCGTGTATCCGCCCTGATCTGCCCAGTGTACGCGTCTAGCCTCCAGGTACTCCTCGTGCAGCCGCCTGCGCTCCTCCTCCAGCTTGGCCAGGCGACGGTAGCGCTGCAGCACCATGCCGCAGCCAAACAACATGGCCACCTGGCAGATAAGCCAGAGTATGAAAAGTGCGATTAGCAGGCTCTGATTGATGCAGATGTTGTCCAAGTGCAACGGATCATCAATGCCGGCGATGAGCAGCACCCCGCGCTCTCCATAAAGGAAACTGTTGCTGTTCGCTTGATCCGGCCCGTGCACGCGCAGATTATAGTTGAGCGGCAGCTCCACCTGGGTGCTCATGTTCGCCTTGGTGGCAGTTGCATTACTCGGCTCGGCTGGCAGCACGTCCACCACGGTCGATATGTAGACTGGATTCTGGACGCGCAGCTGTTCCAGCTGCCGCTTGCGTCGCTGCCAGATGTGAACGCAATTGGTGGGCGCACAACGCTCCACACAAAAGCGTATTTTCACATCGAAGCTAACGTTCGCTGTGCCCGAGAACTTGAAGGCGTGAAACCGTGCGCGCAACATGCTGCGGTCGGAGCTGCGAACACGCTCCAATGCTGGAAAGACGGTGGCATCCGTGGGACAGCCCTGCTCGTCGATGAGCAGCACATGGTGCTGGTTGTCTTGCGACCTGGCCACCAGCGAGGTGGCGCGAAAGTCTGGTAGCGGCGCCATCTGTAGCTCCATGTGCTCGCCACTGTACTCGGCCACAATGCGCAGCTCCAGATTCTGGCCAATCTTCACGTCGTTCGTTTCGTGCTGCTGCGAGAGATCGACGATTTGCAGCGTGATCTGGGGGCCAGTGCTGCCGTTGTAGTGCACCACGCCCTCCTGCGGCAACAGGCTGTGGGAGAGACAACTGGTCAGAGTCTGGATTTGGATTTGCTGCTCTGAGTGTTTACTGCTCGGCGTACTCCAGCGAGGACTCCAACGCAATGGCACTGGGCACCTGCTCCGAGGCATCCGTGCTGCTGTCCCGCACACTCGCGCCCAGCATGGCCGTTGCATTGTTCAGGATGCAGCCGACCTTGATGAGGCGATCGCCCTGCGTTTGCACATTTGCATTGTTCTGGATGACCACCAAAGCGGAGATGAAGGTTCTGTGGGAATGAGGAATTCATATTCAATATTTATCGCTTTTTTGCCTCGGTTTTTTAAAGCATAACTAAAAAACGAACCATAAACAAAAAGACCATCCTCATAAAAATCGGTTGAGTTTTGGCAAAGTTACAACTGGGGAAAGTCGAGACCTACCCTTATATGGGTACACTAGGGTATATATTTGCAAATATTTTACATAAATTTGGATTCCCAACCATGAACAAAAAGACTATCCTCATCAAAATCGGTTGAGTTTTGGCAAAGTTACGATTCGGGAAAGTTGAGACCTATCCTTATATGGGTACACTATATTTTGTACATGAATTTGGACCAAAAATTTTATTTTTAAACTGAACTGTAGAATTCATCTAGATACCATCTAGATACCGAACCATAAACAAAATGACCATCCTCATCAATATCGGTTGAGTTTTGGCAAAGTTACGACTGGGTAAAGTTGAGACCTATCCTTATATGGGTACACTAGGGTATATATTCGAAAATTGTTGACATGAATTTGGACCAAAAATTTTATTTTTAAACTGAAATTTAGAATTCATCTAGATTCCGAACCATGAACAAAAAGACCATCCTCATCAAAATCGGTTGAGTTTTGGCAAAGTTACGACTGGGGAAAGTTGAGACCTATCCTTATATGGGAGCACCAGGATTTATATTCGAAAATTTTTTACATGAATTTGGACCAAAAATTGTATTTTTAAACTGAGCTGTAGAATTTATCTAGATATCATCTAGATACCGTACCATGAATAAAAAGACCATCCTCATCAATATCGGTTGAGTTTTGGCAAAGTTACGACTGGGTAAAGTTGAGACCTATCCTTATATGGGTACACTAGGGTA